>JADBJO010018327.1:10000-30000 GCA_016801955.1 Conus betulinus | reverse complement strand
TACAGGTGACAGGTCTTTGTGCCAAGAGCTACAGATGACAGGTCTTTGGGCCAAGAGCTACAGGTAACAGGTTTTTAGGCCAATAGCTATAGGTGACAGGTCTTGGGCCAAGAGCTACGGGTCACAGGTCTTTAGACCAAGAGCTACAGGTGACAGATCTTTGGGCGAAGAGCCACAGGTTGACAGGTCTTTGGACCAAGAGCTACAGGTGACAGGTCTTTGGGCCAAGAGCTACAGGTGACAGGTCTTTGGGCCAAGAGCTACAGGTGACAGGTCTTTGGGCCAAGAGCTACAGGTGACAGGTCTTTGGGCCAAGAGCTACAGGCGGAGTGACGCTGACAGAAATCAGATGTACTGAGGACAGAGGAGCCCATACTTAAGGCCTAGGTCAGCCTCACTCTCTCAACTCACTATCCACACTACCTGTTGCCAATGGGGAAAAGAACTGGGAACCTAGCTTACCCTCACTGTCCACACCACTGATTGTCTGAGTGAAGTGGATTGAGAACTTAACACACCTCACTGTCCACACCACTAATTGTCTGAGTGAAATGGATTGAGAACTTAACACACCTCACTGTCCACACCACTGACTGTCTGAGTGAAATGGATTGAGAAACTTAACACACCACACTGTCCACACCACTGATTGTCTGAGTGAAGTGGATTGAGAACTTAACACAACCCCTCTGTCCACACCACTGATTGTCTGAGTGAAATGGATTGAGAACTTAACGCACCTCACTGTCCCTACTACTGATTGTCTGAGTGAAATGGATTGAGAACTTAATGCACCTTCACTGTCCCCACTACGATTGTCTGTGTCAAATGAATTGAGAACCTAGTACACCTTCACTGTCCACACTACTGATTGTCTGTGTGAAATGGATTGAGAACCTAGTACAGCCTTACTCCCCCAACTCACTGCCCACACAATTATTGTCCAGGGGAGAAATGGATAGGGGACCTAACACAGCCTCACTCCCCCAACTCACTGCCCACACATCTATTGTCCAGGGGGAAAATGGATAGGGGACCTAACACAGCCTCACTCCCCCAACTCACTGCCCACACATTTATTGTCCAGGGGAGAAATGGATAGGGGACCTAACACAGCCTCACTCCCCAAACTCACTGCCCACACATCTATTGTCCAGGGGAAAAATGGACAGGGGACCTAACTCAGCCTCACTCCCCAAACTCACTGCCCACACATTTATTGTCCAGGGGAGAAATGGATAGGGGATCTAACACAGCCGCAATCCCCCAACTCACTGCCCACACATCTATTGTCCAGGGGAAAAATGGATAGGGGATCTAACACAGCCTCACTCCCCCAACTCACTGCCCAAACATCTATTGTCCAGGGCAGAAATGGATAGGGGACCTAACACACAGCCTCACTCCCCCAACTCACTGCCCAACATCTATTGTCCAGGGCAGAAATGGATAGGGGACCTAACACAGCCTCACTCCCCCAACTCACTGCCCACACATCTATTGTCCAGGGAAAAAATGGACAGGGGACCTAACACAGCCTCACCCCCCCCCCCCCCCCAACTCACTGCCCACACATCTATTGTCCAGGGAAAAAATGGATAGGGGATCTAACACAGCCTCACTCCCCCAACTTACTGCCCACACATTTATTGTCCAGGGGAAAAATGGATAGGGGACCTAACACAGCCTCACTCCCCCAACTCACTGCCCACACACCTATTGTCCAGGGGAGAAATGGATAGGGGATCTAACACAGCCTCACTCCCCCAACTCACTGCCCACACATCTATTGTCCAGGGGAGAAATGGATAGGGGACCTAACACAGCCTCACTCCCCCAAATCACTGCCCACACATTTATTGTCCAGGGGAGAAATGGATAGGGGACCTAACACAGCCTCAGTCCCCCAACTCACTGCCCACACATCTATTGTCCAGGGAAAAAATGGGGACTAACACAGCCTCACTCCCCCAACTCGCTGCCACAGTGTCTGTTGCCGAGGGCAGAAATGAACTAGGTGACCTTGCACAGCCTCAGCCCCGCCCCCCCCCCCCCCCACCCCCACCCTCAGCAAATTCACTGCGCATAAAATCTATTGCCCAGGAGAGAAATGAAGGAGTATCTTAATATAGCCTGAGTGGTGTGTGTGTGTGTGTGTGTGTGTGTGTGTGTGTGTGCATGAGATGGGATGTTTGTCAGTACAACTTTGAGTTAATCTGACAATAAATTGGTTTCAGTCAGTCAGTCAGCATGAGATGGGAGGAGCTACGGTTTACGCGTGCAGGACATGTATGTGATGACTGACTGTATATGCCTACGCATAGCCTGGCCAGGGCATCAATAGCTGAAGATAGGGTGATGTGGCGTTGACGTCACACCTTGCAAGCTGCTTATATAACCAGCAGGCAGACCTGGGGCCTGCCAGTGGGTGTGTGACCCGTCACCACGTGCAACTCTTCAACCAGCCGGCGGACAGACCTAGGGCCGGCATTGGGTGACTGTCATTACCAGCAGGCGTGCAGCCATCGCCTGTTCTGTGACTTCCACAGATCTACACAGCGTTAGGTTTGTTTTATTCAGAGACAAAAATTGGTAGGTTTCTTTTACTTTTCATTTATTTAAAATGGCTGCTCGAAGTTCATGTTTTATGGTCACAGTTTGTCATCATACCTCAGCACTAGAAAAAAAATTGTCAAGGTATCAATGCCATTCTGAGTTCCTGAATCAAGATGTAATCAGTTAACGTGACGAGAGAGTCATATGAAACCAGTATATTTCACAGACATGCAATCTTAGTTTCTTCAGACCAACATATCCCTCAAACATGTTAGGTAGCTGCCAACTCTCATGAATGTTTTTTTTTCCTTTTCCCTGATTAAAGAGTATTCCAAAAATTCTGAGTGTAATGAAGAAATCGAGAATTCAAACATTTTATTTAAACGTCTTGGGCCTTGGTTGTCATTTCTGAACAGGGATGATAAAGTATTGCACACTGATACTGAAACGATGTTTTGTGGACGTTGGCAAGTATAGAATGGAAAATGCATTTTCTTTCAAGACTTTGCTGCCGAAGCAAAGGCGCACATTGGAACTAACCTCCTACTTCTGTGTACCACACAAAATTCTCCTGAACACATCAGCTTTCAGAAACTCTTTTTTCCACTCCGTCATGCTGCGTTACGTTCGCCTTCGTTATGTATGATTCATATGCGTTCACTGTACAGAAACGTTTCAGCCAGTAGATCTTTGCTTGTTTTTTGATGGCACTTTGTCCTCAACAAAGGTGATGTGTATTGAAAATGTGTGTCCCAGATGGGTCATTCATTCTTGTTTGAATTGCATAGGATAGTCCAAGTTTATTAAACACAAAAAATGTTAAACTATGTGAAGAAGCTTTCCCCTTTATGCTCAGACTAATACGCTTGTCTTATCTATGTATTATAGCTAATTATAGCATGATCAAGCATGTGTTAATTTTGGAACATTTAAAGCGATATCTTTTGCACATTTAACCAACGTCTTCCTACTAACTCTGTCAATTTTTGTTTGTTTGTTTGTTTGTTCTGCACAAATCCAAAACGCACTTGCTTTCAGGAGATCTGCCGTAGAATCATCAGAAGAATCACGCAGTTGAATCCATTGGTGAATCAGCTTTGAAAGAATCCACGAATTCCGAACAACGACCCTCACCGGCAAGGTAATATTTCTGTTCAACCAAACTTATATAATGCTCTCAAGTCTTCTTTTTATGTCGTTCAATTCACTGTCTGGCAATGGTTTACCTCACATGTTGGCCAAGTGCTGGGTACCTTCAATCTGTCAGGGTCCCACTTTATTCTCAAGCATGGTGAGTACGTTTTGGTGAATTCATGGAATCCAGCTAACTTGCTCGGGTTTTATCTACATTAACGAATCTTAAATAAATGTCAGCGAACCGCCCAGAGAAACGTGTACATTAACGAGTAAACCAGAAAACGGTCCAAGCATTCCTGTGTTTGAAAGGCATTTCTTTTCTCTCCAGTCTTCATCAATCAAACGTCAATAAGAATTTTCATGGTCTGCTTCACTGATAATGATTCGTTGTATGTCTTTGATTTTACGGATCGTTGTTGACAGTATCTCAGCACACATGATGAATAAGTAAGAGGAGATTTTAGTTCCCCTCTCTGCGCCCCCCCCCCCCCCCCCCCCCGATCTTGAGTCAACCATTCTGATACATGTCATGTCATTACCATCAACTTTATCGTCAACTTGTGTGTGTGTGTGTGTGTGTGTGTGTGTGTGTGTGTGTGTGTGTGTGTGTGTGTGTGAAATGTATTAGTATACCTTACGGCGTTTCCACAGATCCCAGCAAGCGCTGTTTCAATCTAAAAAGCAAATCAAAGCGTAAGTGATTTTGAGCATTCAATTACTGAATCCAGTTGCAAATGGTCCTTGCATTTTCTCCAATGTAACGGTTTGCCTTAAAACTTGTTTCATCCTTGCGGATGATAGAAGGTAATACAACTTTAATTATAATGGCAATACAATATGAAGCAATCATATATATATATATATATATATATATGTATATATATATATATATATATATGAAATATATATACATACAGAGAGAGAGACAGACAGACAGACAGAAAGGTATAATGTTTGATTTAATAACAAACTTGCCTCCAGTGTTCAATGTACTGCTTAGTTTGAAAGACGTCTAGCGAAATGAAAAATTTCAAGCTTAGCGCTACACCTTAAAAGAAAACACAATCTGCTAAAGCAAAATGGACTTGATTTTCCCCCTCTTCTCTCTGGTTATTTTATCAGGTGTGCAGATAATAGACGTAATTGTTCCATTTTTTCTCTGGTGATTTTATCTGGTGTGCAGATAATACAGACGTTCTTCCGGTTTACAGGACTGACCGTCCAAGGATTTGCTTGAGCCTTGAGGTTGGTAAAACTCACAACAACAACTCTGATTATTTATTTTATTAAAAAAAAAAAACAACAACAACAACAAAGGAAAACAAGATGCAAAGCATATAAACGTATTCCCAGTATATCCTGAATATGCGTGATATATTCCATAAAGACAAAAACCGTCTTGGGCTGGTCTAACCGTTAGTAATGGCTTTTCTGGTAAAACATGGGCCATCATCTGTGACTTATCATGAACATACTGACAACTTTTCAGAAAGATCCGCCAAGAACTTTCTGAGATTTTCCATAAAGAAGAAAACCATTATGGGCTGTTAGTAATGGCTATAACAGTAAACTTGAACATCAGGCATCATCCGTGACCCATAATGAACATACCTACAAATTTTCAGAAATATCGGCCACGTACTTTCTGATATATTCCATGAAGAAGGAAAACCGTTATGGGCCGTTATAGCCGTTAGTAATGGCTATAACGGTAAAATAAAACATCGGACATCATCCGTGACCCATAATACCTACACATTTTCAGAAAGATCGGCCAAGTACTTTCTGAGATATTCCATACAGAAGAAAAACCGTTATGGGTTGTTATAGCCGTTAGTAACAGCCATAACGGTAAACTAAAACGTCGGGCATGATCCGTGACCCATAATGAACATACCTGCTAATTTTCACAAAGATCGGCCTAGTACTTTCTGAGACATTTCATACAAAATAAAAAAAACCGTTATGGGCCATTACAGCCGTTAGTAACTGCTATAACGGTAAACTAAAATGTCGGGCATCATCCGTCGCCTCTAATGAACATACCTACAAATTTTCAGAAAGATCGGCCACGTACTTTCCGAGATATTCCATAAAGAAGAAAAACTGTTATGGGCCGTTATAGCCGTTAGTGATGGCTATAACGGTAAACTAAATCATCGCGTATCGTCCGTGACCCATAATGAACATACTTACAAATTTTCGGAAAGATCGACAAAGTGCTTTCCGAGATATTCCATAAAGAAGAAAAACTGTTATGGGCCGTTATAGCCGTTAGTAACGGCTATAACAGTAAACCAAAACATCGGGCATCATCCGTAACCCGTAGTGAACGTACCTGCTAATTTTCACAAAGATCTGCCAAGTACTTTCGGAGATATTCCATAAAGAAGAAAAAACGTTAAAGCCGTTACAGCCGTTAGTAACGGCTATAACGGCAAATTAAACATCGGGCATCATCCGTGACCCATAATAAACATACCTGCTAATTTTCTCAAAGATCGGCCATGCACTTTCTGAGAGAATCCATGAAGAAGAAAAACCGTTACAGGCGTTGCAGCCGTTAGTAACGGTGTTGTAGGGCATTACTTTATTAATGTTTGTCTAATTCATTCTGGTGCTGTAAGGCATGACTTTAAATAAATGTTGTCTAATTCATTCTGGTGCTGTAAGGCATGACTTTAAATAAATGTTGTCTGATACATTCTGGCGTTGTAAAGCATGACTTTAATTAAATGTTGTCTAATTCATTCTGGCTTTGCAAGGCATGACTTTAAATAAATGTTGTCTAATTCATGCTGGTGTTGTAAGCATGACTTTAAATAAATGTTGTCTAAGTCATTCTGGCGTTGTAAGGCATGACTTTAAATAAATGTTGTCTAATTCATTCTGTCGTTGCAAGGCATGACTTTAAATAAATGTTGTCTAATTCATGCTGGTGTTGTAAGGCATGACTTTAAATAAATGTTGTCTAAGTCATTCTGGCGTTGTAAGGCATGACTTTAAATAAATGTTGTCTAATTCATTCTGGTATTGTAAGGCATGACTTTAAATAAATGTTGTCTAAGTCATTCTGGCGTTGTAAGGCATGACTTTAAATAAATGTTGTCTAATTCATTCTGGTGTTGTAAGGCATGACTTTAAATAAATGTTGTCTAATTCATTCTGGTGTGTGTAAGGCATGATCTTTTCCAGAGCAGTCTAAGTCATCCTAGCTGTTGTTCGCACAACTCATTCAGAATGTGATCTACTTCTTTGTGTTGACTGATTGTGGAAATAACTTGTTGTCTTCGTACAATGCACATACAGTCCAAACGTTTTCAAAAAATAAATAACATCTCAATCGTGACACGAGAACAAAAATGTATTTGTGTGAACGACATGTGTAATATATGCTGTTCATAACCTGGTGTGTGCGTGCGTGCGTGCGAGCGCGCGCGCGCGCGCGCGTGTGTGTGTGTGTGTGAAATCTGAAATTCCCTCACCCACCTTGTGTGTGTGTGTGTGTGTGTGTGTGTGTGTGTGTGTGCGTGCGTGCGTGCGTGCGTGCGTGCGTGCGTGCGTGCATGTGTGTGTGTGTGTGTGTGTGTGTGTGTGTGTGTGTGTGTGTGTGGGGGGGGGGGGGGGGGGGGGGCTGTGCATCCATCAATATTTGTACATAATTTTTCTTCTTTTTTGAATTAGTTGTGTTTAGAGCCATATGGCCCACAGCGTGTGCGCGTGTGAGCATTAATATTTATGGTTTAATATTTATTTTGTACATGATTTTTTTTCTTTCTATTCCTTTGTTTAGAGCCAACATGTGCTTGTGTGTGGGTGTGACTGCGTGAGTGTGTGTGTGTGTGTGCAGATTTTTTTCCCTTTGCACTTAAGAGTTGATTTTATCAAGATTTTGCGCATTATAAATACCATAATTGTAATGAATTATTTTTATTATTACTATAAACAACAACAACAACAACAAACAAGCCAACCACTGCGTCTTTGTGTTTTTTCCCCTTCTGTATATAGCCACTATTATGATATAATCACTGTCGTCATAGTGGTACCAAAAAGTGGTAGTAATCCCCCCTTTATTATTTAGACATTTTTATCAATATCACTATCATTACTAAGTTGTTGTTGTTGTTGTTGTCGTACCCTGGCTAAACGACTCCAGGGGTCATCCGAACAGCCGAAGTACTTGAACACTATGGTACAAATGCATCAGCTGGGGATGAGAATATTACGTTTATTACGATTGCTATTGTTATTATTATTGCCATTATCATTTAAAATCCCAGTGTCTTCTCCCCAAGGGCTTCGTTTTCATTCAACACCCATCTTCAACCGAACATGAGAAGACGTGTGATTGCTCGTTCTCCGTGTTCATTGTCCTGAATGTTGTTGGTTTTATCTGAGGAAGACCTATGGGGTCGAAACGCGTCGTGTTTTGTCTAGTCATTTATTTGTCTATATTGTCTTGCAGAATCACTAACAATTCTTTTTTTTTTTTTAATGCATTCCTTGGAGTTATATGTGCTAGCTTCTTCTCTTTGTTCAGGCAGGCAACGTCACAACTATGTAGATTTTGCTCCGTTGTCGTGTATGTGGTTATACACGTCATCCTTTTCCACCGCCACACAGGGGCATACCTTTCCGAAAACAGAGGCAGAAGACTAAACTCCCTACTAAAGCACACTGTATCAAACTGCGTGCCATCGTGGTGTTAAGCCAGTTTTCACTCCTTGGTGTTCTATCTCCATAATTTTTTTTTTTTTGAATTGGCAAAGATTAAACTTCGCTCGGACCATTTCTTTCAGTTTGACTTAGGGATTCCATGCTGTGCTCCAGAAAGCAGAGAAAATGAATCCAACGGTCAAACTGTCCACTGCAGCTGTGGCCTTAAAGGCCTGCTGTGGTGTTATGAAGGCCACAACCCTGCCGGCCACTGCAGAGTGTGTACAGCAAGTCATTCCCGCTGCCTCCTTCCAGCAGACATGATACAGGACATTCGTTAGCGGAGATTCCATGCCTCCCTGGACCTGCTCGTTTCAATTTAAATGCGTCCAGGGATTACCTCTGAAATTGTTCTGTGCTTCATATGCATACAGGATGCAGGGAGGTTTTACTGTATAGCCCTGCACACTAGCAACACACACATACACACACACACACACATACGCACACGCGCGCGCGCACGCACACACACATGCACTCGTACATGCAAGCACACACACACACACACACACACACACACACACACACACACACACACACACACACACACACACACACACACACCCCCATCCTCAGAGACGCCAAATTCACTTTGAAATAAAATGCTTTCGAAATTTCATCTGTCTGTTTCATGATCCATATTGTATGCACTTGGAAACCTTATTTATATACTATGTGAAACGAGTTTTACCCACTTTAGAAACCTCATGATACATACTTAGACATCTCATCTATCACATAATACATAGTTTATCCAGCTTAGAAACCTCAGGGTACATACTTCATTCACCTTTGGTATCTCATCTATCACATAATACATGGTTTATCTACTTAAGAAAGAAACCTAATCTATGTGTTACATAGTATATATCTGTACTGACTTTAGAAACATCTATCTCTCACATAACATATGTATGCACTTTGGAAATCCCATCTCTCCGTTACATAATACTTATGCATGTCCACTTTAGAAGCCCTCTTCTATTTTTCCCACAACACATTTGTATCCACTTTAGAAACTTCATCTGTGTGGTTCATAATACATATTTGTTTTCACTGTAGGTTCCTGACTCCGAGTGTCCTTCTGGTCATCACACTGTGCCCAGTACGTTGGTTTCAGACGGGACCATGGCCAGTAACCAGCCACAGGTGTGTGTGTGTGTGTGTGTGTGTGTGTGTGTGTGTGTGTGTGTGTGTGTGTGTATGTGCGTGTGTGTGTGTGTGTGTGTGTGTGTGTGTGTGTGTGTGTGTGTGTGTGTGTGTGTGTGTGCGCACGCGCGTGATTTTGTATTCTTGCTCTCCTCGTCGAGTTATGTATGTGGGTATCGCATATGTGCATGTACTCTCTCTCTCTCTCTCTCTCTCTCTCTCTCTCTCTCTCTCTCTCTCTCTCAGGGAGATGTGTGACAAGCAGTCATAGTGAAGAGACATGTTTATCCGGTGCTGCATTTCGTGCAAGTGTTTATATGTCTCAGAACGGTTTTTTTTTTTTCACTTTGTCATAGTGTCGCATTCCACAAAGCTTTGCCGTCAGCTTCCCTGGATTTCCCACATATTTGTGGTGCTTGTTGGTGGACTTCTTTTGAGTTTTATAGCTCAGAGAGAAGTGTCAGTCAGGAAGAAGATGATGTGAGTCATACAAGGTAGTGTGTGGACCTTTTGGAGCTTTATGGCTCAAAGAGAAGCGTCAGTCAGGAAGATGATGATGTGAGTCACACAGCTGAAGGACAGGCCTAGTGGCGTTTTGATGGGTGTGTGTGCTGACTTACCCATTTTGGAGTTTAATCATTTGATGTGGTGACATCGAACTGAACCCCGGACCCACTGAGATACCCACCACTCAAACCCAGGGGCTGAGTCTCAGTCAGACGTGACTGAGCACAAGCAGGGACTGTCTCGTCAACAAGTAGCAGAGTCGATACGACACCTCCCGTTGAATCGCCTGCTACAACCCCACTGTTAACTCTACCCTGGCTGATCTCATGACGAGGTTGAACGGAATGGACGTCTCCATGACTTCCCAGCTGGATGGGGTTGTGTCTGACATTGCAGCCATCAAGCAGAAGTTTGGTGTTCTAAGGAGGTGATGGGGGTGTTGAGACAGGAGGTGGACTCATTATGCAGAGAAAACATGACATTGAAAGATGACAGGGACGATTTGTGTGTGCTCGTGTTCCAAACTTGGAGAAAAAGACGGACGATCTGGAAGGGAGATCAAAGAGAAATTACCTGACAAGTCACACAACAGTCTCTACATACACACTCACATGCAAAGACAGTCGTACGCCCCGCACACTACCACACATCTGACTCCCTTCTTTTGAATAAAACAAATCGGAATACTACTTTAAATTTCTTCCCCGAAAAAAAAAAAATGTTTCTTTCTTTCTTTTTGCGCCTAACTTTTTTCGGCGTGCGGGGGATTTAATTTCTGCTGTTGTTTTTGTCCATTATGTAATTTATTCCACAATATTCCACCAAATAAAAGAAAAACATCTAACAATATTTTCGATGCACACTTTTATTTAACTTTTTTTCTGGGTCACACAGATGCTGAATCCGCCCCACACAAACAGATCACTATGAGTTCACGAACTCCAACGTTTAGTCACCAAAACGCCCTGGGTTCTTCCCGTCATTTTTAATTTTTTTTTTGCTCAGAAGAGAATCAGAATGTTCTTGGACAGCGGACAGTACATTAAGGGCTGACAAGGGGCGGTCAGGGTTCCAGATACAAGGTGCTTGCCGTAGAAAACCAAGACATCATGTTAATGAAAGAACATCACAGGATGCACATCTTTCCTATCGAATGTGTGTACGGGGTAGAATTAGGAAATAATTCCGATCCCAGTCAAAACGATTTAGAATTCAAGACTGCGACTAAAGCTTGTATCTGAAATGACCAAACATGTCCACACATCCCATACTCACCCTAGAATCAACCATAAACTCTTTCTTTTAAGCTTTGCTTTCTTCTTTTCTTTCTCTCTTCTTTGTCTTCTGTCTCCGACAAAAGTGCCAGGAAATCTCGTTTTTTCTCTTTCTCTCTCCAAGAGCACGAATTACTACTGTAAAAAAAAAAAAAAAAACGACCAACGAGGAGCAAGCACCCTGTAAAGATAAGTTTTCAACGCGAGTTCAAACTTTTTTTTTCTCACATGGTGCATGACACTGATTTTATACAGGGTGAAGAAGGAAGAGGGGGAGACCAGTGCTACCCTTTAGCGTTAGTTGAAAGCACTTCTTTCTGATAAGTTCAGTCGTTCTGACAATGTGAAGACGCATCATGTGCACCACCTTAGCAGGAAGCCTGATCTTTCCAGTGATTGCCAGACTAACATTTTACAAGGGTATAGTGAGAATGTTGAAGGAAAAGACAAAACTGAAGGCGAGTAAAATTTTCATAGGCGAGGGCTTTCCAGTGTATGTGCGTGTGTGTGTGTGTGTGTGTGTGTGTGTGTGTGTGCGTGCGTGCGTGCGTGCGTGCGTGCGTGCGTGCGTGCGTGCGTGCGTTCGTGCGTGCGTGCGAGGTCAAGAGGAAGTTGACTGTTTTCATGACAACAAAAAGAGCAAGAGGAAAGAGAGTGTCTATGGTGTTGATCACCTGATTATTGAGGGGAAAGGTACTCTCTGTCTGCTGATGGTGCCAGTCAGTGTCTATGGTGTGATTAGCTGATTATTGAGGGGAAAGGTACTCTGTCTGCTGATGGTGCCAGTCAGTGTCTATGGTGTTGATTACCTGATTATTGAGGGGAAGAGTACTGTCTGTCTGCTGATGGTGCCAGTCAGTGTGTATGGTGTTGATCACCTGATTATTGAGGAGAAAGGTACTGTCTGTCTGCTGATGATGCCAGTCAGTGTCTATGGTGTTGATCACCTGATTATTGAGGGGAAAGGTACTGTCTGTCTGCTGATGGTGCCAGTCAGTGTGTATGGTGTTGATCACCTGATTATTGAGGGGAAAGGCACTGTCTGTCTGCTGATGGTGCCAGTCAGTGTCTATGGTGTTGATCACCTGATTATTGAGGGGAAAAGTACTGTCTGTCTGCTGATGGTGCCAGTCAGTGTCTATGGTGTTGATCACCTGATTATTGAGGGGAAGAGTACTGTCTGTCTGCTGATGGTGCCAGTCTGGTGGAAATGAAATGGGGGAGGGCTGTCCGGAAAACTTGTATCGTGCATTACAGGGAAATGGTGTGAATGAGTCTGACCATGTGAAGGAATGTGATTGTGTGAAAAAAAGCCTGAATGTGTGTATTGTAAGAATACTGAAAATCACAGTGCTGTGAACGATTGCTGTCAAAATGATTTGTTGTCCGATGTGGAGTGGGAAAGACGGGAGGGTGGGAAGTCCAGTTGGCATTGTAATGATTGTGGTATTGCGCCAGAATCCCGTTGTTTCTATGACATCACAGAGCATGTTTTGGAGGTAAGGTCACTAAGCGGGAAAGACACTAATTCAAAATATGACTGGTTTGATCCGGTTGCCAAAAAAACCACCATCCATGTCAGATTCTCATCCTAACCTGGTGTCTGAACACCCTAGAGAGAGTTCAGCTGAGGTCAGGGACAAACCCGGTTATGTTTACACGCTGACTAGTTTTCTGCTAGTCCTGTGCGTTAAAGTTGCACGCATGTTTATGATACTGTTTTAAATAACATCTGCTCACATTCGTTCTTACTTTTGAATGTGAATGGTTTGATGTGTAAAATCTATGATTGAGATTTTATTTCCTTTGTGTTGTCTTTCCACTTTGTTTGATTGAAACTTTCATTGATCTTTGAGTGAGAAAGTGTTTGCCCTACACTTCATTCATGTGCTTAAGCATTTGCACATTACAGCACACACTCTTCTTACCTGGTCAGTCCAGACGCTAGCTTGGGCTTTTTGGTCAGAATTCTTCGCAAGCCCTTCAGTGGCGTCAGATACGAAGTCCTAATTGAGGTCTGCCCCCCCCCCCCCCCCCCCCTTCTCCTATATGAGTCTTCGGGCCTAGAGTGCTACTGTCAAAGCCGTCTTTGCCATGGTAACCATCTACAGCTGTTCTGTCGCAGTGCCAAGGCCAAACTGCCTCCTGTAATAAACTGGAGGCCCAAGCACTGGTCTGTCACTACAATCAGTAATACCCTGAGTGCGACCAAGCTCCTGAACTAACGAGAATTTAGCAGCTCCGTCCTCTTCGATCTCACGTGCCGTACTGCAGGAGTTTCGTCTGCTTGTTTACCTGACCATCAGTGAACACTTCTCAAGTGATGCGCACTTCCGCTGAGCTCGCCTGTATGCACAGCATCTGCGCGTCACTACACTCCCCCAAACTTTATGATGAAAGCTTTTCACACAGAAATCCTTCACCTCACCGGACTGGAGAGTTCAGGTCCATCAATAACAAGCACAGACACAGATGTTCCGACTACAGTCAGGTTTGTCTCTCCAGATCACTGGTCTTGATACCTTTCTACCAAATTGGGTCCTCGCAGGAAAAATGCTCTAGCTCCTTGTGGCTTAACCCTTGGGGCACAGCCATGGGAGGGCACTCAGCCGTTGGTGTCAACTCCCTAGGCCATCTGGTTAACAGTCAAACGTCCCATAAACTGGGGTAGCCCCTTAGAGCGCACAGGGAACAGGCTGGACCACTCAGGGAAACCACTCAGGTGATGAGGGAGAATGGCTAGGCTGATTTCTGGGCGTTCTTAGGGATGAGGCAGAAACGTACCTCCAATTCATCTCAAATTCCATCATGCCTAGTGCCCCTAGGGGTGAGGGGAAAATGGACTCCCTGTTTACCTCAACCTCCGTCACACCTGGCATCCTTGGAATGAGATGGAAACACACTTCCTCAAGTTCCTGTCCTCATCAATCTCCACCACATTCAAAAATATCCAAATGCCCTGCTCCAGAACCTGAGGTGTTTCATCCTTGTGGGAGCCTCGCTCAGTGTGACACTCCAAATTTGGGGTTGTCAGCAAACGAAATATCAAGATGACACTCTCCGAATTCTCAGCAGCTGGTCTGGTCTTGGCCATGCGACTTGCAGGCACTGGAAGGGCGTCTGGGAACTTATACCTATAGACCTCTTCCAGGAGGCGCCTTAGATACTAGCCAGGTCTGGATGGTGAAGGAAATGCCCGGCGTAGGCACTAGCAGCTATCCACCCTCAGGGCAGGCGGTAGTGGTGGGACAGTCTGATTGCTTGGCAACAGCCCAGTTCAGAACTAGCTTTTTTCTTGCTCACTCGCACGGTCTCAGGCAATGGGGTCGCAAGCAAAAGGCGTAGGGTATTTTATGTCCACTGGTGCTGGGTACTTCTTCTGACAGCATTGCTGCTTCTGTGGGCTCATACAGGCCACCAGCGCCAGTAGTGCCTTCCACTGAATCAGAGCTGGCACAGACTTCAGATGAAATGTTTCTGAAACCGGCTCTCAACTTTGTTGGCTAAAAGCCTTCAAGGCCTTCTTCTGGCAGTCAGTGATTACTGTATTGCCCGTGATGGTGCGGTGCTGCTTGTTGATGAATTCCACCAGATTATTTCAGTTTCCACATGGTCGCAGTAGACAAGCCATTGCCTATTTAAGTGCCTGTGTCCACCACTGTAAAACAACCACTGATGAAGGTGGCAGCCTTTCATCAAATACGCCGCGCAGATGGCAAACGAAGGCATGAACCTTTAGATACCTGTTTGCTTCAACACAGCTCGGAATTAAACGCTTCCTGCCCTTCTTTGGGGTTCCCCAGCATGTGGATCCGGCCTCCTTTGCATTCCCGGACCTGTGGCGATGTAAAGACGTGTGCTAGTGAGAAGCTCTGGCATCCTGGTTCTCAGCAGTGGGGCTTGAGCCTGCGCGTTTTCCGAAGTACTCCATGCCCTTTGACACTGCCAGGTTTTCCCTACCAGCTGTGCTTTGGCCAGCAAGATGACAGCCCATGTCAGAGGAGCATAGCTCGTGAGTACGCTGTCCAACAACTGGCGCTTTGTCAGAAGATTCCCTGTCCATTAAAGCACTTTCTCTGGATCTTAAAAGGCCTGTCTTGGGATCCTCATCAAGCCAGCTAAAATGTCCACTGTCCCCCCTGTCCTGGGTATCCTTGGCTGAAACCTTTCAGGATGATCCCCCCAAACAACGTGATTTGCCAGTCCTGTCTAAATCTTTACCCTGGCATCTTGATCTGTTGTCCCTCATGGTCTTGTCCACTTTCATCTCAGAACTGACCTGACCCTAGCAATGCGAACAACTTCAGGCCCTGCTTGAACTGATCCCGATGAATTTACTTGAGGAGTGCAATCCACCTGGAGCTGATGAAGTTTTGTCAGTATTGAATCACCAGGCATATGTGGCAGAGTAGTTCCGGAGGCTCCCACTGCCATGGGACCATATTGAGGGATGCACCTTGGAAATCCTGCCAGACAATGGTCCTCACAATATTGTCAGAGTGTGAAGGACCGAGAACCTTGACTGAAGAGCTGGGGTTGTCGTCCTCCTTCCATCTCTCGTTCCTAGACTGGTTCTGCAGCCATGTCCTGTACCGCCTGCAGTCTTTTTTCCTGTGCCCAACCTGCTTGCAAGAAAAACGCCTCACACTGGAATCAGGGTTGTCAGGAGTTTGCTTTGCACTGTCTTGGCCACAAGCTGCAGAGTGAAACTTTTCTGAAAGCTGTTTAAGAAGTTGTTCGGATCCTGCTTGGAAAAATCTGTTCTGACCTGTTGCTCTTGATTTTTCCTCTCATGCCTCAAAAAACATTGCTGACACCACTTTGGACTTTCTGGACGGGGTCTTTCCCTTAGGCCACCAGTACGAAATTTGTTGATAGCCTCGCTCTGTGTATATTCTACAAGCAGGTCCCGGACAAAATCAGCAAGCATTGAGACCCTGTCAGCCCTGTCCTCATAGGACTTCCCTGGGTTTTGTCTGGTTTGCTGGAACTTTAGCTTGGCTGTTTCAGTCAGCTCTTTGGCTCCGAAGCGTGCTACCCTCTTCCCTTTCCCCTCTTCCCTTTCCCCCTCTTCCCTTTCCTACTCCTGCTCTGCTACCTATTCGGGAGTAGGCATGTATGTGGCCAGCCTACTTTGAAATACTATTTTAAATGTGATTTACTTTATAAATCTATTAGCTCACTCACTATACAGATCATTTGATATTTGCAAGAAGTACACAGAAGTGAGATGAGTTCGTTTGAAATGTTTATAGACAATTGAATCTGCGACATGTTACTGAACACTGGTAATTCTTCCCCACCCCCACCCCCTCTGTCTCTCTCTGTCTGTCTCTCTCTCTGTATGATTGTGTGCATGCGTGTATGCGTGCGTGCATGCGCATGCGCGCGCGTGTGTGTGTATGTGTGTGTGTGTATGTGTGTGTGTGTGTGTGTGGGGTGTGGTGTATTTCGGGGGGGTGAGCGTGTTTGTGTGTGTGGGTGTTGTGTGTGTGTGGTTTGGTTGGAGAGGTGGGGGGGGGGGGGTGTGGAGGTAGGATTGGTTAAGGAGTCTATAAGCGCGCAATGTTTAACACTGATCACTTTTGTTAACCGTCACCTTTTGATTTCTTCTCTGTTGGGAGCTTGTGGCAGCCAGCTGTAATTCACTGAGTGATAATCAAAGAAAGGCAGAGTTAAGGATTGTTTGATTTTTTCAGTATTACCGAAATAAAGAAGTCCTTGAGGAAAGTCAGAGCCGAAACGTTTGAAAAAAAAAAAACCTTGTTTGCGTTTTCATTATGTGGTTGTTTTATATATATATATATATATATATATATATATATATATATATATATATATATATATATATATATATATATATATATATATATATATTCATACATACATATAAATGGTCTCAAATGATATAAAAGGTTTTCACAAATTGTCACAAGCGTTCATTTGTCTGTCGAATCGACGGGGCTACTTTAAGTCATCTTGGTGTTGAGGTAGGTTAGATGATTTGTGGAAACACAGGTGGCTGATCAAGCCGATGCGTGCACGGAATGTGTGGTGACAATTCGGACAGGGAACGTAGGAGATCTCCTCTTGATTGCTGGTGCGGGTTCTTCTTGTCCATCTCTTTTGTTGCATTGCAGCTGTTCTTCGTTCTTCAGATAAAACTGTTGCCTTTGTGGATAGAGTAACGCCATCTAGCTCGATCCATAGTAGTTTATTCCCATGAGTCAGGGTTGATGTGAAATGTTTTTATGGATGTTTGAAAAGTGTCTTTGAAGCGTTTCTTCTGATCTTATTTGGGAACACGCTCCTTATTGCAGCTTACCGTAGAAGAGTCTCTTGAGTAGCTGGTGGTCTGGCATGCAAGCCATAAGATCTGCCCGTTGAAGCTGAGACAGCATCAGGAAAATGTAGCTGCTAGGCTGGCTTGCTTGGTCAAGCAATTCAGTTCAACAAACTTCTGAGGCAGGATGTGTTGCAGTGATTCGGGTTCTTGGCATGCTGTCGGTACATTGTCCACGTTTCACATGCGTGAAGGAGTGTGGGGGAGAACAACTGCTCTGTTCACCTTCAGCTTGGTCTCTAGACTGATGCCTTTTTCAATTCCAAACATTGGTGTGTAGTCTGCTGAGGACTGCGCCTGCATATGCAATTTTGACGCTCACTTCGTCGTCGACGGTGACGTTCAGGGACAGTGTGCTGCCAAGGAAGGTGAATGTACTCACCTTGGCAAGTCTCACACCATTAACTGTGATGTTAACTTCATGGTAGGGTCTGCCTAGCGCAGGTTGATGCAAAGCTTTAGTCTTCTTTGTATCAATGTTGAGACCGAAGTTGGCGGAGGTCGCAGAAAAACTTTTGAATACCTGACTGCATGTCAATTTCTGAGCCAGCACTGAGGGCACAGTCATCAGCAAACAGAAAGTCCCTGAGGATGTCTTTCCATCACCTTGATTTTTTTGCCTGGGAGCATCTTGAGGTTCAACAGTTTTCCATCTGCTCTGAGTCCGAAGTAGATGCCTACATCTCTTCTCTGAAGACGTCAGTCAGCGTTGCTGAGAACATGATGCTGAACAGAGTAGGTGCCAAAATACAGCCCTGCTATACGCCTTTTGTGACAGGGAATGGGTTAGATGTCTCTCCATTGTCCTGGATTCGGGCTTACATTCCATCATGGAACTGCACACCACAGAACTGAATTTTGGTGGGCATACATATTTGGCCACAATCTTCTACAGGCCCTCTCCACTGACAGCATCAGAGGCCTTGGTCAGGTCGACATAGGTGGAGAACAGATAGGCATTTTGTTCCTGACATCTTTCTGGGAGCATATTAATGGTTCACCTGTCTTTTCAGAAGCCACACTGCCTCTCTGCCAAAAGTTCTTGCTCCAGGAGTGTTATAAAATGGTTCAGCAGAATCGTGGTAAAGTATCTTGCTTGGTATAGAAAGGAGGGATAAGCCTTGGTGGTTGTCGCAACGTCTGGATGTTCACTTTGCGCGTGTACAGATGGATAATAGGTGTACAGATGGATAATAGGTGCATCTTTAAACTTCTGAGGGATTGTCCCCTGCTGCGACATCACAAGATAAAAAATGATGATGTTTTTTTTCAGTCAGTGTCAGAGTTGTGCCACCTCAGGGTATGGAGTCTGAGCCAGGAGCATTGGCAGTAGACAGCAAACGTATTGCTTTTGAGATCCCAAGGGGGTTGGTGGTTCATCCAAATCTTCGTTGATGGGCACTTGAGGAGCCCGTCAATGGTTTAATATTGATCGATGACGGGTGCTTTAGCACGTTCTTGAAGTGTTCTGCCCGACGTTCCAAGATCTTTTCTTTGTCAGTGATCAATGTGTTTCCATCAGTGCTGAGTAGAGAGGATGACCCTGATGGTGTACGTCCATAAATGTTTTTCAAGGCATCATAAAAGTTCTACATATCATGCCTGTCAGCATACCCTTGGATCTCGTCAGCTTTGCTGCTCAGCCACATGCATCTTTCGGATTTTTTTTTTTCATGAACTGTTCTATGTATGTTGTTGAATGCATTTTTTTTTGAGGATGGACCTGGCGTCACTGAGGTGATCCTTGTACAGAAGTTTGTCTCACACAGTGGCTTCTCTGTCTGTTCTGTATGGTCTAAAGTGACACAAAAGTGTTCCCAAATTGTCACGATTATATTACATAGAAAACTTTCCATATTTGACCAGGAATAGTTCTTAAATGACCGTCTCTTCCCTTTATCTATCAATTTGCAAAAATCCTTGTGATGCCCTAGAAATTTGATATAGCAACTTTTGGCAATGTGTGTCATAATATGCTCCATCCAAAGGTGTTCGTGTAAAAGATACCCCCTCCTCCCCCCCCCCCCACCCTTTCCCAACATGACAAACAATACTGATCAAGCCATAGATTTAAGAGGCTCAGTTTTGGCATATGGGAAATGTACAGAACTGGGAAAAAAAATGGTCAAAGATATTTTTAAAGGAGAAGATACTCTTGGATAAAAGTGATGAGAAACGTTTGATTAAAGGTTGAATTAAAATACAACACATAATTCATGTTGAAGATGTAAAGAAAAACAGAAACAAAACAAAAACAAAAAAAAAAAACAAATAAAAGAAATATAACAAAACAAATCGATGGAAATCACTGTGCG
>JADBJO010018327.1:2500-5000 GCA_016801955.1 Conus betulinus | reverse complement strand
TATATATATATATATATATATATATATATATATATGCACTACATGACAAAACTGTGCATGCTGCAATTCGTGTGTAAACATTATTTGACCCGCAGTTGGTTGTCTACTTAAAATGCATAACTGTGGACTGTAAAGTGCTTAGAGCTTGGTTTCTAGCCAAGGATAGGCGTTATAAATGCATTCTTAAAAAGGTAATTAATTAATTGATTGATTGATTAATGATGATGATAATAATAATGACAACAATGGTAATAAAATAATGATAATAATGATAACAAGACAAGTAATAACAAAAACAGCAATGACTATATTAGTAATGAAAAAGACAATGATAATGATAATACTGGTAGTGATAATAATAACAATAATACTAATAATGACAATAATAATAATAACGATAATAATAATAATGACAATAAAGTTAATAATAATAATAATAATAACAACAGTACTACCACTACTACTAATGATAAGTTATAACAGTACAAATAATAATAATTCAATATAATACTTGCCTGCATACACAGGAGCTTGCGGAATTAGAGATGTACAGATTGTGACTCACAAACATCTTGCACTTTGTAGCTGACGCATGCCTGTGCACGTTTTTTTACATAGATCTGTTCATATTGTAACTGACGCAGGTTTGTACACAGTGTTTGGGGTGGAACTATACAGACTGAATGTTATTGTATGATACACACTGTCACCTAGAGGTCTGCACACCCGTATGATTACATTTTGTCTGTTCTGAACATGATGAAGACAAGTCGGCCATCTGTTGTATTGCCCGTCAGCGTCGCATTTCTGCGGCCACACGGCTCACTGCGGACGTTGCCGAAATGCGACCATCTAGGGTTACCCCAAGGCCAACACTCTCACTCTCCTGTTTGATGAGATAGACTGCCAGCAATAAACGTCTTAGCTGGGGGATTCCCTGACCTGTGCCTCGCAGCCATTTGATCCGTCAGAGCGCTGTTCAGTTATGTATGTTTATCAATTTATACCGATTGATTATCATTTCACTATGACGTCACAACCAAGCCCTTTCAGGTGGTCGGCCTCTCCGTACATTTACCACAGATCAGGTGCTGGGAATACTGAAGAGACGGTCAGTTAATTCTGATTCAGATGAAGAACATGCAGATGGTGACCAGAAAACATTATGGAATACTGAGAGCTTGACCCACAAAGTGAGGCATTGGACGCGTGTCAAGTGGAGGGTAGGGATAAGGTCCGCAGTGGTGTTTGTGATCAGTGTGTTGTTAGCTCTGGGCCAACCAGCAGTGACCGAAGCACTGTAATCGAGATGAGAAAGTTCTGATTTTCTGGTTCGTTATCTTTGTCATTTCTAAAATGGCGGAATAGTGCTGTTAAGATGAGGACTGGCCAATCATTAAGTTTGTGGCTGTGATGTAGGCTTATTCAATTTCAGTTAGATAACACGCATTGAGAAATACACTGTTTCAAAAAATGAGGTGATATATATAATTAAAAGAAAAATACGTATTGGTTCATGTTCCATTTGCTAAACTTCTATGAATATAATTTTAGTTTTTACTGCAAAAAGTCCACCAGGGAGAGAAATCATATACTGCTCAAAACAATTTAAGAGCCACCTGCATTTTTCATACGGTTTAGGTAACGCATCGTAGTGAAAGCTTTTGCCCAATTTTTGCACTGAAAGTGTGACAACTGCTTCAATGCAAACTGGTTTTGGCATGTGTTCAGTTGAATCTGAGTCAAATGGGTTGAACGAGTTCACAAAAGAAACACCGAAATCACGAAAACATGGTCGCGGTTTGCGAGCGCATAGCATTGCACGTGCAAGTCGTGCCTTTACTGAACACATGGCAACCAGTTTTGCTGACCAGTGGATATAAAAAGCCGTGTTTGGGGGTGTTTTTAAACATGCCACCAAGACGGAGATTAAATGACACTGACTGGGGAAGGGCTTTTGCTTGGCTTCAAGAAGGTGTAGGCGTCAGAGAAGTTGGTCGTCGCCTTCATCACCTTCAAGTGCATCATGCTGTCATCCAAAGACTTCGTGACCGCTTCAACACCACCGTTAGTACTGCTGAACGAAGATGGTCTGGCCGGCCTAGGTCCACCACCAGACAGCAGGACAGACTGCTGGTTCTGACGGCGCTGAGACAAAGATCTGCCACAGCAAACAACCTCAGGCGACAACTGCGTGCTGCAGCGAACGTCAACATTTCTGACCAAACTGTTCGGAATCGCCTGAGAGAAGTTAACCTCCGAGCAAGACGGCCAACTGTTTGACCTGTGTTGACGGTGGCTCACCGTAGGGTGTGACTGGCCTGGTGCCAAGCCTATGTGGCCTGGACGAGACAGCATTGGGCCCGGGTGATGTTTTCTGGTGAGTCACGTTTTGCACTTCCACGATGGTCGCATAAGTGTCTGGAGGCGGGGAACACTACCAAGAAGCCAACGTAATCGAATGGGACCGGTATGGTGGGGGGTCTATCATGGTGTGGGT
>JADBJO010018326.1:32500-35587 GCA_016801955.1 Conus betulinus | reverse complement strand
CTGCGACACAGATCTGATGTTGGAATGAAAATACACTTAAGTCTTCTACCACACAGATCTGATATTGGAATGAAAATACGCTGTAAGTCTTCTACCACACAGATTATTGATGTTGGAATGAAGATATGCTGTAAGTCTAATTCACTGTTCTTTGGTTCCACATGATCTTCTGTCTTACATCAAGATTTTCAGTGCCTTTTCTGTGTGTGCACACATATGCACACAAATGCATGCACACCCCCTCACACACTTACACACAAAACTGACACAAACAGACACAAAAAAGACACACAAAACGACAGCAAAAAAATTAACTATATCTAATCTCCACTTAAGAAGTACATTTTCATACTCCTTTCACCTCTTTGTGGTGTCTCTCTCTCTCTCTCTTAAAACTACTGACCCTATTTGACCACACTTTGTCAAAAATAGAATGTGGTTCAAGGGGAGTAATTCTTACCACACCAACAATTGCCTCCCTATGGATCAATCAGCTGATCTGGACTACTACAAAACTGTCCATTGAACATAAACACAGGAACTGCTGTTACCTCTAATAACTATAGCTTTACATGGTAGTATGCTTTCATGGTATATTAAAACTTTCAAGTAATGTCCACACTGATATTTTAGGTTAAGTATCTTTGTTTTAATGAAAAAAAAAAGTTCATATGGAGTAACCCCTTCAGACTGTACCAACAACTGCTTCCCCTGGTGGAGATAAAGTTTGTTTTCATTCATGAACTGGCCGACTCTACGACCACACAACCTTACCAAAAAAAAAACTGTCTTTACAACAACAACAAAAAAAGAAATATCTGGTTGCATTTAGTAGGACCTTGGTCTGTGTCGCTGCTGTGTGATGCCCTGCACTGTGTGGTGCCCTGCACTGTGTGACGCCCCTGCACTGTGTGACACCCTGCACTGTGTGGTGCCCTGCACTGTGTGGTGCCCTGCACTGTGTGACGCCCTGCACTGTGTGACACCCTGCACTGTGTGACACCCTGCACTGTGTGACACCCTGCAGTATGTGACGCCCTGCACAATGTGGTGCCCTGCACTGTGTGATGCCTTGCACTGTGTGATGCCCTGCACTGTGTGACGCCCTGCACTGTGTGACACCCCTGCAGTATGTGACGCCCTGCACAATGTGATGCCCTGCACTGTGTGACGCCCTGCAATGTGTGACACCCTGCACTGTGTGACACCCTGCAGTGTGTGACACCCTGCACTGTGTGACGCCCTGCACTGTGTGACACCCTGCACTGTGTGACACCCTGCACTGTGTGACGCCCTGCACTGTGTGACGCCCTGAACAGTGTGATGCCCTGCACTGTGTGACACCCTGCAATGTGTGACACCCTGCACTGTGTGACACCCTGCAGTGTGTGACGCCCTGCACTGTGTGACGCCCTGCACTGTGTGACGCCCTGCACTGTGTGACGCCCTGCACTGTGTGTGACGCCCTGAACAGTGTGATGCCCTGCACTGTGTGTGACACCCTGCACTGTGTGATGCCCTGCACTGTATGACGCCCTGCACTGTGTGACACCCTGCACTGTGTGACGCCCTGCAGTGTGTGACGCCCTGCAGTGTGTGACGCCCTGCACAATGCGGTGCCCTGCACAGTGTGATGCCCTGCATTGTGTGATGCCCTGCACTGTGATGCCCCACATATTGTAGTGCCCTGCACATTGTAGTGCCCTGCACAGTGTGTTGCGCTGCACTGCGTGGTGCCCTGCACTGTGTGGTGCCCTGCAATGTATGGTGCCCTGCATTGTGTGGTGCCCTGAACTGTGTGATGCCCTGCACTGTGTGATTCCCTGCACTGTGTGGTGCCCCCCGCACTGTATGGTGCCCTGCACTGTGTGGTGCCCTGAACTGTGTGATGCCCTGCACTGTGTGATTCCCCTGCACTGTGTGGTGCCCCGCGCTGTGTGGTGCCCTGCACTGTGTGATGTCCTACACTGTGTGGTGCCCTGCACTGCATGATGTCCTACACTGTGTGGTCCCCTGCACTGTGTGGTGCCCTGCACTGTGTGGTGCCCTGCACTGCGAGATGTCCTACACTGTGTGGTGCACTGCACTGTGTGGTGCCCTGCACTGTGTGATGCCCTGCACAGTGTGATGCCCTGCACTGTGTGGTGTGGTGCCCTGCGCTGTGTGATTCCCTGCACTGTGTGGTGCCCTGCACTGTGT
Organism: Conus betulinus; assembly: GCA_016801955.1. Lineage (NCBI taxonomy): Eukaryota > Metazoa > Mollusca > Gastropoda > Neogastropoda > Conidae > Conus > Conus betulinus. The sequence goes on along the minus strand of JADBJO010018326.1, from coordinate 33,388 downwards.
GATGCCCTGCACAGTGTGATGCCCTGCACTGTGTGGTGCCCCTGCGCTGTGTGATTCCCTGCACTGTATGGTGCCCTGCACTGCGAGATGTCCTACACTGTGTGATGCCCTGCACTGTGTGATGCCCTGCACAGTGTGATGCCCTGCACTGTGTGATGCCTGCACTGTAGTGCCCTGCACAGTGTGATGCCCTGCACTGTAGTGCCCTGCACAGTGTGATGCCCTGCACTGTGTGATGCCCTGCACCCTAGTGCCCTGCACTGTGTGATGCCCTGCACTGTAGTGCCCTGCACAGTGTGATGCCCTACACTGTGTGGTGCCCTGCACTGTAGTGCCCTGCACTGCTTGGTGCCCTGAACTGTGTGGTGCCCTGCACTGTGTGGTGCCCTGCACTGTGTGATTCCCTGGACTGTGTGGTGCCCTGCACTGTAGTGCCCTGCTCTGCATGGTGCCCTGAACTGTGTGGTGCCCTGAACTGTGTGGTGCCCTGCACTGTGCGATTCCCTGCACTGTGTGGTGCCCTGCATAGTGTGGTGCCCTGCACTGTGTGGCGCCCTGCACTGTGTGATGCCCTGCACAGGGTTTTCCTGGAATGCTGACGGCCACAAGCGTTGGGTGTGTGACAATACTGATTCATGAATTCTCACCTGTTGGGTAGTTCCGACACTCCCAGTACTGGGTGTGACAATACTGATTCATGAATTCTCACCTGTTGGGTAGTTCCGACACTCCCAATACTGGGTGTGACAATACTGATTCATGAATTCTCACCTGTTGGGTAGTTCCGACACTCCCAATACTGGGTGTGACAATACTGATTCATGAATTCTCACCTGTTGGATAGTTCCGACACTCCCAGTACTGGGTGTGTGTGTGACAATACTGATT
>JADBJO010018326.1:25000-27500 GCA_016801955.1 Conus betulinus | reverse complement strand
TGATTAAACAATTTGTAGGCTTGAATCAGGTTACACCCCGTAATCGTCGAGCTTTCAAAGATGGTAATTTCAACTTTTCCAATCTATCTTGATATGGTAGGTCTTTCAATTCCTTTATCAATTTAGTAGCTCTCCTCTGTACTTTTTCTATTGCGGAAGACTGTCTTTTCAAATATGGATACCAAACAATATTTCCATACTCAAGGATCGGCCTGACTAAGGCTTTATATAATTTGAGAAAAGTATCTTTAGAAAAATCAAAAGAACGCCGTATGATTCCGATCACTTTATTTGCCTTATTTACAACATTGTACACATGATTATCAAAAAGTAAATTTTTATCAAAAATGACCCCAAGTCTTTTTCTTCTTCACATTTGGTTATAATAACTGTCTGAGTACCTTAGGTTCAGGTTCGTCCATAGAAACAAGTTGAAATGCCCTTGAACTATGTTAAGTGCAAAATGGAGTCATGTGTCCCCCTAACCTCAGGACGAGTAACTGTCTTACCCCCGCGAAGCTGCCACCTCATTGTTTTGAACTTTACTGAGTAACCTTGTTTAAATCCATTTCATATAGTTTAAAACCATTTCACACACACACACACACACACACACACACATGCCTTAAAAATGGCGTAAGTGGGTGATGTGAATGGGGCGAAATGTCGCAACTATGGGTGGCGGAGCTCTCTGAGCCATACTATGGAGTGTATCCACCCCGAAGTCAGTATGAGTTTGTAAAAGGCAAACAGTGAGGTGGTCAGGGCATCACAAGTTTGTAAAAGGCAAACAGTTAGATGATACCGGAAGTGGCGTTTGAAGAGAATGGGGCAAAGGAGTGTAAAGGGTGTGTGTGTGTGTGAATTGGACGATGTTGGCAAAACTGAGGTGAGCAAGATTTTGAATGCAGCACCTCAACATTGCATTCTTGAACACCATTCAACATGTTAAAAATGTTAGGCGACAAAATTCACCCCATTTTTCAAATCACCCCATTTTATTGAGACGTGGATTACCTGATCACCTCACTGTTTACCTTTTACACACACACACACACACACACACACACACACACACACACACACACACACACACACACACACACAAGTTCAAAATAAGCTCAGTAAGTGTAATCTTATATTTTGCCTTATCACAGTGGTTGTGCCCGGAATTTTGCACATCGGATCAGCAGACAAATGGTCTTGACCAGCAGTCTGGTCACAGCATTCCATGAATGTCAGAGCTGTGAATGCAACAGTGCACTTTTGCTGTGACCAATATCCAGTGACTGAAATTATTTCTGGCATTTCATCTTCTGAATCAGTAAAAAAAATGATAAAATACCTCTAAATTTGAACTCTGAATTAAGAACAAGACAAACATTGCTGTGATTGCCCTTCAGAATAATCTTGTTTAGTGAACTAAAAATACATCCAATGGAAAAGGTCATTATTATTAATACATTAACATTGATAGGATGACAGATGTTTCAGCAGTCTTGCACCAGTGCTTCAGCTTTGCTGAAGATTTTTTCCATCAGATCTGGCTTGTTTTGCTCTGTAGACTTCTGTTGAAGATAATCTGTTCATGTGCTGAAGATGAAATGACTTGCTCAAGATTAATGTAAAAATTAAATCTTGAAGGCTTTCCTTAAAAACCATTTTCCAGTGTGCCTCCCTTTCTTAAAGATTACTATTCTGGGACATTTCTTTGTGTTCACTTTACCTTCTAATTAAATTTAGAGCATGATTTTATTAATTTGGTACCCAATTTTAAGTTGGTTTGTTTGTTTAAAATAAGGTTTGATGATGTACCTAAGTTTGAACACAGATTCTTTTGTGCACTTATGGCTGCACTGATGCTAATAATAAAGGCAGTCCATGATGTGACAGAGATCTTTGAGCTTATGGTATGAGCAAATGTGTAACAAATTTATGCAGAGCAACTTTATACAACTTCACACTATTTCAATTAATTTATTACAGGGATCCACCAGATAAAATGGGCAGGCGTAAAAGCTCACAGCCTGTTTTAGAAAAACGAAAGTCCAGGAGCCAGCATTATCAGATGACCAGCTGCTAGCAGCTGCTGTGACAACACTGCGCCAGAGGCTATCCCAGTCAGCATTGCCAGATTGTATCCAGGGTTACCAGAAGGAACGCAGGTAGGCAGGGATAGGAAAGATCTAAAGCAGATTATACATGAAATAACTTGATGAATGGTAATTAAATTGATTATGGGATGAATGTCATAATGTATTCAGAACCAGATGACCTCCCCCCCCCCCCCCCCCCCCCCCCTTCAAACTCTATTTTTTTTAATGAAGACTGTAAAACCCCACCAAACATCATCAGAAAAAAATATAAACTCATTGAAATGTCACACTTTTTTAGTAAGTTTACTGGGTTAAAAAAAAAAAAAAAGATTCAAATTACTCTTTAGTTTTAAGTGAAGAAAAGTTTGCATTCATTCTGTTGATATTTGTTCTGATCAGATCTT
>JADBJO010018326.1:0-22500 GCA_016801955.1 Conus betulinus | reverse complement strand
GCTAATCTGAGATTTTACAGAGGAAAGATGTTTAACCAAATTTCTGGTGTGTTTTTAGAAAGCTTATTTTAAAGGGTGAGTGAAAGAGTTTTTTTTTTTTTTTTAATATTTTTTTTGAATGACTTGTGAGCTGACTTCAACGCAGTCACAGCCCTGATATGTCCCTTTGCGGTCAGCTGGGCTATACGCAACATTATCTCAGTGCCCCAGATTACATGTGGCAGGTTAAGAGGTGTGAAGTGTTGTCTTGCAGCTGGTGGACAGTGTGCTGAAGGAGATAGTAGAGAAGAACGATGGGCAGCACAACCTGGTCTGGTCCAAACTGAATGGTGAGTGTCCACATCTGTTTACCCCCTGAAACCTCCCAGTACAGATCCAGTGAGCGCTTCCTCCAAGGCTTCCGCTGTCTGTTGCCTTTTCAGCGGTTGTCTGACCCCGATGATAGTTTGGTAAAGAGTCACTTTCATAGCGGTTGTCTGACCCCCATGAGTTTGATGAAGAGTCACTTTTACAGTGGTTGTCTGACCCCCATGATAGTTTGATGAAGAGTCACATTTACAGCGGTTGTCTGACCTCCATGATAGTTTGATGAAGAGTCACTTTTACAGCGGTTGCCTGACCCCCATGTTCGTTTGATTAAGAATCACTTTTACAGCGGTTACCTGACCCCCATGATAGTTTGATGAAGAGTCACTTTTACAGTGGTTGTTTACAGCGGTTGCCTGACCCCCATGATAGTTTGATAAAGAGTCACTTTTACAGCGGTTGCCTGACCCCCATGATAGTTTGATGAAGATTTACTTTTGAGCAGCTGAATCGTTTCAGCCATCATCCCCATTGTCATTTTGCTTGTTCATTGTTTGATTAATGTATTCTATTTTTAACTCACCTTATATGAGATGCACTGCATGCAGGGCTGTGTTTAAACTATATGGAGAAATGAATGCATCTCTTTTTATTTTACACTGACTGGAAAAACCCCAGTCATGATGTGTGGACTCAAGCAGCAAACTTTGTTCTTCTTTGGTTACTTGCACAGCGAATTTTAGAGGGTTGACTCAGATGACTGCTATTTTCAGTTTTAAAGGGTTGATTCAAATGACTGGTATTTTTCAGTTTTAAAAGGGTTGTCTCAATGACTGGTATTTTTCAGTTTTAAAGGGTTGATTCAAATGACTGGTATTTTTCAGTTTTAAAGGGTTGTTTCAAATGACTGGTATTTTTCAGCTTTAAAGGGTTGTCTCAAATGACTGGTTTTTTTCAGTTTTAAAGGGTTGTCTCAAATGACTGGCATTTTTCAGTTTTAAAGGGTTGATTCAAATGACTGGTATTTTTCATTTTTTAAAGGGCTGCAATGTATTTTAAAGGTTATTCTGTCGTCAGCAGGAGCCTTGTTCTCCCCTTGGTAGAATGTTTTTTTTTCATTCTCAGAGTTTCCTAACTGTTGGTTCTAGATAGAACTAAAACTGTTGAATAGATTTGCCAAGTGTGTGCCTGTGCATGTTTACATATTGGGTGTATGAGTGAATGATTTCATCTTGGAAGGGTTTGAAGAGGAGTTTTCTTTTTGTGTGTATAATGTATGAGTATCAAGACTTGCCGTTTCTGGTTCTTGATTATATGCAGCACAAAAATTTCTTTCTGTGGCAGTGGATGGGTTCCAGAATTTTAGTGTGTGTGTGTGTGTGTGTGTGTGTGTGTGTGTGTGTGTGTGTGTGTGTGTGTGTGTGTGTGTGTGTGCGCGCACACATGCGTAATGCACATTGATTGACTTTGAGAATGGCATGAAATGCAAGGTAAAAAAAAAAAAAAAAAAAACTGGAGGAGCCTAAAGAGTAAGATGTGTGATTGTAAAGGATCTTGAAAGATTCATTGTGAAGCACCTGAAACATCAGTTTTGCATCGACAGCTTCTGATGTTTGTTTGGCTAGGCCTGCTGCAGACTGACGACAGAATTTCTGCATTGTCAGCTTGTGATATTTGTTTGGCTAGGCCTGCTGCAGACTGACGACAGAATTTCTGCAGTCAGCTTGTATTTTGTTTGGCTAGGCCTGCTGCAGACTGATGACAGAATTTCTGCATTGTCAGCTTGTATTTTGTTTGGCTAGGCCTGCTGCAGACTGACGACAGAATTTTTGCATTGTCAGCTTGTGATGTTTGTTTGGCTAGGCCTGCTGCAGACTGACGACAGAATTTTTGCATTGTCAGCTTGTGATGTTTGTTTTGGCTAGGCCTGCTGCAGACTGACGACAGAATTGCCTTGAAGGAAATGACCCGACAGCTGCAGCTGGAAAACACTGTAGGAGATCGTGTGTTTGTAAGTAAACGTCTTCTGCTGTCTGCCACTGTGTGTTTTTGTAAGTAAACGTCTTCTGCTGTCTGCCACTGTGTATTTACAGTATCTGTGAATCTTTGTCTTCCGTTCCCATCAACCTGTTGAGTTTGTGTATTTGTGATTCATATCAGTGCCTGTTTGGGGGGGGGGGGGGGCGGGGGGGGGGGGGGGGGTCTGCTTAACTGTTTATGTGTTTATGGTGAATTTTCATCTAGACATTTGAGTCTCTGCAGAGTTCATTGGTATCATTATGTAACTGACAGAATGGAGTGAGTTAATCTGAGACATTGTTGCTTGGATAATGATTTGCAATTTCCCAGCTTGGTACCAGTGGGTGCCTGTATACTTCATCTGCGATGGCATTGCAGGCTTTGACAGCTGTTCTGCCCATGAGTGCCGCCGCCCAGTAATCAAAGAAGAAGAAGAAAAAAAAAAAAAAAGGCATTCCACTGTGATTCAAAGAGAAAATTAATGACATACTTTTCTGTATCTGGGTATGCATACCAGTTCATGCAGAACTTTTGTCACGCATGCACACACACATGCATTCACACACGCACACATGGGGCTTCTGTGCTGGTTATGTGCGCCAGTGAAAAATCTGATGAGCAACAGATTTTCAATGAATGGTTAAATCAGATGAGAGTTCCATTATTTGTTTGAATTCCAATCCAAGGTTTCGATGCGCTCTGTTTTGTTCTTCCGTGCTGTAGGTACAGAGTGCTCCATTTCCTTCAGGTCGACTCGACACCACAAACTTATGCGCATTTGAAAGTTGGTGTTCAACATGTTAGCAGGACAGCGGAGCAATCGTTACATAACCTTTTTTTTTTTTTTTTATAAAAGACAATGCCTCAAGGCTAGAGGAGGTGGAGAAAGTCGTGTGAAATCAGTTGTGATGGAAATGGCTGATGGAAAAGGATACAAACTGCAAAACATTTGGCCTGTGGCCACAGAAGATGAACATGCCGGGGATGGCTTTCTGTTCCATTTGTTTGAAGTCGTTGAATACAGCACAAGCCGGAAGAAAACAATTCAGGGAGTATGCCGATCTTGCTGCTTCAGACGACACACTTCATTGGTCGGTCATGAATCTTGGAACATTGTTGCCAAATGTTGTGGAGAGGAAAAGTTGGGTACTGTTGACTTCAGAGTCACTCAGAGAGTATTCTCTGGATGAAGCTGTGAAGGCTCTGGCTTCAGATTTTACTTCTGACAGCACTTTGGACAAGGATTTTTGAGTTTTTAATCTTAAGTCACAATCCGTAATACGCTATCCTGTGCTGTCTAAGCTTGTCAAGGCTCTCCTCACCATCTTCTGTGGACCACTTGTGAAGTCATCCGTTATCACCATAGATGACATCATTCGGTTAGACTGCAGGAAAATGACAACAGAAAACCATGAAGCTTCAGCTCTTGTGAGATCAGTGATCAAGGCAAAGTAGCCATCTGCTGCGAAGATGCAGGTCAGCAAAGAAATGATTAGCATGATAACAATGAGCAAAGGCAGGTAGTCTATACATCTAGAGACAAAAAAGAGGATGAAAGCTGAAAAGAAAGAAGAAAAAAGTGTTTAGCAGTTGAGGAGTTTTCCAGAAACAAGTGAAAAAAAGATGATTTCATGTCTCCCTCGTCCTCATAGACCAGCAAGTAGGCTATCTTCGTCTGAAGTCTCTGGTGTAACAATTTCAACAAAAACAACAAGTACAAGTGGTGTAGTCCCAAGCACAATAAGTGTGTTGTCACATACTGCAGGAAGTGATTCTGTTGTGCCAAGTGGGTCAGTTTCCAGGCCCATCTGTACTCTCCCAGTGGGTGGGAAAAGAGCTGCCTTGAAAGGAGCTGGTGCTAACAGGCATTTTTGCAAGAAGTCCATGATTGTTGATTTTTTTTTTTTTTCAACATCTTGTCTTGATTTTTTTTTAGTTAAGACTGTAATCGTTGAAACATGAGTAGCTCTACATGATTGTGGCGTCTGCTACTTTCTGTGATTTGCTTGACTACATCTGCTGAAGAATTCCAGCACAGTGACAGCAAGTTTTCCTTCATTGTGGTGACTTCAAATTGAATGACAGGACTGCATCTGCGGAGTGGTTGATTTGTGGCTTCTCATCATACATAGTACAAATGCAGCCAACTACCAAGAGTATGTTCATGTAGTAGCTCTAGCTTTTAGTGACCTCAAAGTCAGGTGTGTGTAGCTCACACTAGCCATTGTGACTTCAGAAGATTTCAGATAGTGACAGCAAATTTTAGTGACTTCATTCCCCGTGTGTGGTGATTTCAAATTGAATGCCAAGACTGCATCTTTAGAGCAACTGTATTGTGGCTGTAGAGTAGCTGTATTGTGGCATCTTAGACCAAGTATACCAGCAGCCATCTGCCAAAAAACACTTTCATGTAGTAGCTCTAGGTTTTAGTGACTTTAAAGCCAGGAGTATTTTTAACTCTTAGTAACTTCAGAAGACAAGTATTCGGTCCCAGTTCACTTCGGAATACAATCTACAGTGTATGGGAGATTAAAAGGTATAAAGGCATGTGTAGATTAAATTTGAAGCAAAAAAAATTGAGGAAAAAGTTATCTTTGATTTTCATCTGGGAAAACTTCATTTTAGTTGTGTTTCATATATGTATTTATTCATGAACTTTAAGCTTCAATTTCAGGCCTAACTTTCCCCTTCATATTCAATGAGAGCCTTCCATTTGCCTTCTAAAATGCACTTTTCTTTCAGCTTCAGGGGGGCAATTCTCCCCTGACCCCCCAGAAGGGGCGCTGCCCCTGTACCCCGCCAGGGCCTGGGCAGACCCTGCACCCCATGCCTTTCAGGTTTTAGAAATTTAATGGAAGCACCAATGCACCCACACAGTGAGGAGAGAGAGGGGGGGGGGGGGGGGGGGGGAGAGAGAGAGAGAGAGAGAGAGAGAGAGAGAGAGAGAGAGAGAGAGAGAGAGAGCCATGGAGGGGTTGACACCAATGTGATCAGTAACTGTGTTAAGAAGTACACAAATATGATTGGCAAGGTGAGGAGACTGTGAAGTGGAACACTTCCCTGTATTAGCCAGACCTGTTAAACTGTCAGCAGCTGCAAGTGATGTCTTTAGGTACTTACACTTTTTAAAGCAGTGTTTTGCGTGGAGAAGCATGACTGAGCCATGTGAGAGTAATGAGCCATGTGAGAGTGATGAGCCATGTGAGAGTGATGAGCCATGTGAGAGTGATGAGCCATGTGAGGGTGAAGAGCCATGTGAGAGTGATGAGCCATGTGAGGGTGAAGAGCCATGTGAGTGATGAGCCATGTGAGGGCGATGAGCCATGTGAGGGTAATGAGCTATGTGAGTGATGAGCCATGTGAGGGTGAAGAGCCATGTGAGGGTAATGAGCCATGTGAGGGTAATGAGCCATGTGAGGGTGATGAGAGCATGTGAGGGTGATGAGCCATGTGAGGGTGAAGAGCCATGTGAGGGTAATGAGCCATGTGAGTGATGAGCCATGTGAGGGTGATGAGCCATGTGAGAGTGATGAGCCATGTGAGGGTGATGAGCCATGTGAGTGATGAGCCATGTGAGGGTAAAGAGCTATGTGAGGAGGGAGGTGGAGGGAGGAAGGGGTTTGGTGAACATGGAAGATAACATGGTGAAAATAATAAAAAAAATGTTATCACAGAATTTAGTGAGCTATGTTTCATTGTTTGATCATGTTTGTCACCCAGAAGAGCGAGAGAAAGACTTCATGAATTCTCATGACCATTTTCATTGGAAACATCTTGGTTCTTTGTTTCAGGGATCTTTTGCTGAGAATTTACAGTTTTTACTTGAAGCCTTACGAAGTGGTAAGGACTCTGTGTGTGTGTGTGTGTGTGTGTGTGTGTGTGTGTGTGTGTGTATGTGTGTGCCCACAGTCTTGTATGTGTGAGTGTACAAGATATGTGTGCTAAAATAGGCTTAAATATGAATGTGTGTGTGTGCATTTGTGTATGCATATGCATGTATGTGTAGGCCAAGTTTTCTGTGGTGCTGCATGTGACTGAAAATAGTCGTACCCATGCAACCTTTTTTACTGTGTACGTGCATATGTATCGTATCATTTGTTTTTTCAAGGTACTATTTTGAGAAACAGACACAACCTTTTTAAAAGTCTTAAAAGTCTGTGAAACTAAACTGAGATTTTTTTGCAAATGAATTTAGTTTTGATTTTGATTTGCAATTTTCAGTATATATTGAGTTTGGAAAATTGGTCCATTTGGGTTTTAAAAGTTTGTAAAAATTTGTAAAGTGTGTGCCCTTTTTTGTGTATGGATTGATTAATTATGTTTTGTGTGTGTTTTGCTTTACTGCAATTTTTATTGTCCCAGAATCATGTTATTTGCCACTATTGTCTTCAAATTATTAACTCAATCTTCCACGTTACACATGCTCTTTTTTTTTTTTTTTTCTGTTTGCTCTGGCAGGTCATGGTGTTTATGTTTCTTGCAGGGGATCATGGGAGCAAAGCGATAATACTGACGCTGGAGGAGTTCGACATGTTCGCTCAGCATCGCGGCCAGACGCTGCTGTACAATCTCTTTGACGTTTGCCAGTCAGCCCAGACGCCTGTTTGTGTCATAGGAATCACCTGTCGATTCGTGAGTTGGCTTGCACTCATATAGGATCACCTGTCGATTCGTGAGTTGGCTTGCACTTCCATCGTGTCATAGGAATCACCTGTCGATTCGTGAGTTGGCTTGCACTTCCATCGTGTCATAGGAATCACCTGTCGATTCGTGAGTTGGCTTGCACTTCCATCGTGTCATAGGAATCACCTGTCGATTCGTGAGTTGGCTTGCACTTCCATCGTGTCATAGGAATCACCTGTCGATTCGTGAGTTGGCTTGCACTTCCATTGTGTCATAGGAATCACCTGTCGATTCGTGAGTTGGCTTGCACTTCCATTGTGTCATAGGAATCACCTGTCGATTCGTGAGTTGGCTTGCACTTCCATTGTGTCATAGGAATCACCTGTCGATTCGTGAGTTGGCTTGCACTTCCATTGTGTCATAGGAATCACCTGTCGATTCGTGAGTTGGCTTGCACTTCCATTGTGTCATAGGAATCACCTGTCGATTCGTGAGTTGGCTTGCACTTCCATTGTGTCATAGGAATCACCTGTCGATTCGTGAGTTGGCTTGCACTTCCATTGTGTCATAGGAATCACCTGTCGATTCGTGAGTTGGCTTGCACTTCCATTGTGTCATAGGAATCACCTGTCGATTCGTGAGTTGGCTTGCACTTCCATGTGTCATAGGAATCACCTGTCGATTCGTGAGTTGGCTTGCACTTCCATTGTGTCATAGTCACCTGTCGAATCACCTTGTCGATTCACCTGTGATTCGTGAGTTGGCTTGCACTTCCATTGTGTCATAGGAATCACCTGTCGATTCGTGAGTTGGCTTGCACTTCCATTGTGTCATAGGAATCACCTGTCGATTCGTGAGTTGGGCTTGCACTTCCATTGTGTCATAGGAATCACCTGTCGATTCGTGAGTTGGCTTGCACTTCCATTGTGTCATAGGAATCACCTGTCGATTCGTGAGTTGGCTTGCACTTCCATTGTGTCATAGGAATCACCTGTCGATTCGTGAGTTGGCTTGCACTTCCATTGTGTCATAGGAAGTACTTGTCGATTCGTGAGTTTGTTTGCACTTCCATTGTGTCATAGGAATCACCTGTCGATTCGTGAGTTGGCTTGCACTTCCATTGTGTCATAGGAATCACCTGTCGATTCGTGAGTTTGCTTGCACTTCCATTGTGTCATGGGAAGTACTTGTCGATTCGTGAGTTTGCTTGCACTTCCATTGTGTCATAGGAATCAGCAGTCAATCTGTGAGTTTATTCATGCTCCCATCGTCTGAGAGGAATCGTGTTTATTCATGAGTTTACATCTGCATTCCCATTGTGTCATACGAATTACGTGATGATTTGTGAGTTTGTTGGTGCTCCCACCATGTCACAGGAATCATGTCATAATGTGTTTATTATTGTAAGTTTATTGTTCCTCCCATTGTGTCATAAGAATTGTGTTGATTTGTTAGTTTGTGTGTGGTCCCAATATGTCACAGGAATCATGTCATAATGTGTTTATTATTGTAAGTTTATTGTTCCTCCCATTGTGTCATAAGAATTGTGTTGATTTGTTAGTTTGTGTGTGCTCCCAATATGTCACAGGAATCATGTCATAATGTGTTTATTATTGTAAGTTTATTGTTCCTCCCATTGTGTCATAAGAATTGTGTTGATTTGTTAGTTTGTGTGTGGGTCCCATTATGCTGTAGAATCATGCTTCATTTAGTAGGTTTTAAAGTGTGCTCAGATTATATCTTAGGAATCAAGAATTGATTCCTCAGTTTCTTTGTGCCCCCATACAATCTCTGAGTCTCTCACTGTCTCGAGAAAGAACATTTGACATATGCATTGATTAAACTGTAAAATGAGTTGTTGAAGAATAGGCTAATTACCTGTCACACTCTTCCCCACGCCCCATCTACCCAGGCTTTACTCCAAACACATTGGGCCCCCTCCTTCCCATCAGATCATCTTGCATGGATGTGTGGTGATCTCTCTACTTCCATGTTCCCATTGCGCCATGCTGAAGGGAGATGTCCCCCAGCAAAACATCTGGTAAGAAGTGACACATAGAAGAGTAAATGAAAACATTTGCAAGGAGAACTGTTTTTTTTTTTTTCTTCAGTAAACATTGATGACAAGGCATTGTGGCAACACACTGTCCCAGAGAAAAGAGTTCCAGTTCTGTGTAAACATACAGTCTCCAGAGAAAAAGAGTCCCAGTTCTGTGTAAACATACAGTCTCCAGAGAAAAGAGTTCCAGTTCTGTTTAAACATACAGCCTCCAGAGAAAAGAGTTCCAATTCTGTGTAAACACTCTCCAGAGAAAAGAGTTCCAGTTCTGTGTAAACATACAGCCTCTAGGGAAAAGAGTTCCAGTTCTGTGTAAACACACTGTCTCCAGAGAAAAGAGTTCCAGTTCTGTGTAAACACACTGTCTCCAGAGAAAAGAGTTCCAATTCTGTGTAAACACACTCTCCAGAGAAAAGAGTTCCAATTCTGTGTAAACACACTCTCCAGAGAAAAGGGTCCCAATTCTGTGTAAATACACTCTCCAGAGAAAAGAGTCCCAATTCTGTGTAAGCACACTGTCTGCAGAGAAAAGAGTTCCAATTCTGCATAAACACACTGTCTCCAGAGAAAAGAGTTCCAATTCTGCATAAACACACTGTCTCCAGAGAAAACAGTTCCAGTTCTGCGTAAACACTGTCTCCAGAGAAAAGAGTTCCAGTTTTGCGTAAGCACACTGTCTCCAGAGAAAAGAGTTCCAGTTCTGCGGAAACACACACTGTCTGCAGAGAAAAGAGTTCCAGTTTTGCGTAAACACTGTCTGCAGAGAAAAGAGTTCCAGTTCTGCGTAAACACTGTCTGCAGAGAAAAGAGTTCCAGTTCTGCGTAAACACTGTCTGCAGAGAAAAGAGTTCCAGTTCTGCGTAAACACACTGTCTGCAGAGAAAAGAGTCCCAGTTCTGCGTAAACACTGTCTCCAGAGAAAAGAGTTCCAGTTCTGCGTGAACACACTGCAGAGAAAAGAGTTCCAGTTCTGCATAAACAAATCCTGCCCTACCAGTCAGGAGGCCCACACCTTTCAATGGGAGAAATGGGAGCTGACCCAAGCCTTCTAGTATATGTACTTCGCAGTGATCTCCCTTGCAAGATTGACATCTTCCAGATGTGAACTGCTCCATTCAGTTTTCCACTCCTGACCTTCTGCGCAGAGTTGGGAGGTAGGAAGGAATCCTTGTGTTCAGACAGGTGCCTTAAAACTACACTTAAAATGAAAAATTTCCCCTTTCTTATAACTGCATATATATACAACAGTTGCCAGATAAATGAAAAGGATGGTGGCAGTTGAACATGTTTGTTAATAAATGAAGGCACATGCAACCCCAGACAGCTCTGAAAAGGCTGCCAGAACCAGCAGTACTTTGGACCAGGAATAAACTTATACTTTAATGAAAGAGTCACCTCCCTTGAACTGGTCTTAGAGGTGGAGGGTTATGGCGGTGTTTTTCCCCTCTTTAAATAATAATGGTTTAAGTCATGGGTTATACAAAGACACCTGTAATTGATGTATTTAATCATCACTACCATAGTGGATCAAGACAAGTATGCAGTCACAGTGACCAGAAACAGTTCAAGAGTGCACAGGTGAAATGAGTCAATAACTAACACACTCTTCAACCATGTATAGACAGAATCAGAAAATGAAGGAGAACAAGACCCAAATGATCATATTTGGGGATGATGGCAGTTTGCGTCTACCAGTCCTCCCGAGCAGTTGAGGGTTGTTGTCACCTGCTTTCATGGCTTCAAGGTAAGACCTTCCAGAGATGATGCTCAGACTTGCAGCCTGCCACATGAACTGTGTTGGGCACCCCAGTGCTCTGCTTGAGCACAGAACCACTGAGAGCCAGGGTATCATGTTTATATCTGATCGTGAGGTCAGCAGTCTCTGGCCAGAGGCATCACCTCATCTGATTACTTGCCATACCTAAAAGCTTACTTATCTGGTGACAGGTGCTTGCATCAGTACTCTTCAGCAAATTTTCTTGGATGAGAAAGAAAAGTGTGTGTTGAGAAGGCAGATGGAGAGTTCCATGCGAGGGAGTAGGTGTCTTGTTAAGTTGTAGGGTTAAAAAAAACAAAACAAATGGAAATGAAAGAGAACAAAAAAATCATAGATAAAAAAAAAAAAAAAAAAGCGCCATGTTGAATGAAAATCTGAAAGCCATTGGGTTCACCCCCCATTGTCTGTTTATTTTTCAGGATGTGGTTGAAGTGCTGGAGAAGAGGGTTGTGTGTTTATTTTTCAGGATGTGGTTGAAGTGCTGGAGAAGGGTTGTGTGTTTATTTTTTCAGGATGTGGTTGAACTGCTGGAGAAGAGGGTTGTGTGTTTATTTTTCAGGATGTGGTTGAAGTGCTGGAGAAGAGGGTTGTGTGCTTATTTTTCAGGATGTGGTTGAACTGCTGGAGAAGAGGGTGAAGTCGCGGTTTTCCCATCGCCAGATCTACCTGTTTGGCAACATGACCCTAAAGGACTTCACCGCTCACTGTGTCGCCCTTCTTAGCCTGGACAATTCTTTTCCAGATTCCAGCTTCACCAGTCGTTGGAATTCACACATACAGGTCTGTGAAATGATGTGATGATCTCCAGGACTTGTGTTTGCAGCTTTACTTTGAATGTAGTGGTTGATGATTTGGCTCAGTTTCAGTACAAAGCTGTTATCAACAAGAGTGTTCAGTGATTCCTTGTTTGCATTTTTTTAACAGTCTTACTGAATTGTTTTTTGTTTGTAATTCTAAACAAGAAGGTAACAGCTGGGAATGTAAGAATGTAGCAACAGAGAGAACATCAGATGTAAGAGCAGGGTACATAAGAAGGTAACAGTGATAAACATTGTTAGAAATATAAGCATGTGTATGTATTAGTTCTTTGATATGCAAGTGATTTTAGCCCACTATCTAAGAATACAGGGACCAGACTCTTCCACCAGGAATTTAAGACAATTTAAAAAAAAAACTATCATAGAAGTCACACACACACACACACACACACACACACACACACACACACACACACACACTCTCTCTCTCTCTCTCTCTCTCTTCTCTCTCTCTCTCTCTCTCTCACACACACACACACACACACACAAAAACAGAGTGATCATATTAAATCGCTTCACTACTTTTGCAAATCTGAAACAGGTGGCATTATTGAGAGGTATCATGCTCCTCTTTTCACAGGAAGTCCTGGAACAAGAAGCGGTGAAAAATGTCATCAGGCGACAGTTCAGTCTGAGCACCCGTGTCAGAGATCTCATTTTGTTGCTGGTAAGTCGGAGAGAGGGTGTGTAGGTGAATCTGTCTGTGTACATTAGTTTGCGTTTGAACAGTATGCGTGCATGTATGTATGCTGGAAGGCAAAATTCTAGCACTGTTGTAACAGATCCAGCACTGGTCTGAAAGGAATTGCCCGGCTGGAGGACTGTCTTGGGTGGTGGCGATCAAGTTTTCAGTGAGAAAGCAAGAAACCAGGCTTTCTGTTTTCCAAGAATTCTTTTAATTTTGCATTTCAGTTACCAGTAAGATTGGATGGATCAGTGTCGACTATCTTTTGCAAACTATGTACATTCAATCTGTTTAGTGCAGTTGTCATCTAGCAACCAAACGAAACCGTCCAGCACAAGATTTTTTTTTCAAGATGTCAGCCCTGATGTTGGAAATCAGATGAAAAGGACTGGATGAATCTCGGTGAATCAAAATCATCAAATCTATTTGATGGGACGGATGAAGGAAGACGACAGCCTTAAATGCCGTGGAGTTGGCTGAAGAGGTCATAGCAAAGATGCTACATTTCTGCGTATGCCAACAGAAAAGTCGCTAAAAATTTGCTGCTTGTCATCTGATAGTTGAGAAAAAAAAATAAAGACCAACAAATTTGAGACTTCTCGACTACAAACAAAGTATTTGTTTGATTCAAGTTAAGACTTTTTTGTTATATATAAGTGAAAGTAGTAAGTGTTTTGAACTGGTGGTGATTTGTCGATTGAGTGTAAGAACAAAAATGGACATGTGATGGGCCCTGTGTTGATTATGCTGGGTTGACATGGTGGTAGTGCTCAGAGTCTGGGGTCAGATGCTGCAAGTTCCAGCACAGCTGTCACCCAGAGTAAAACAGGCTGTTTTTGAAGCCCATCGTAACACGTTATCATTGGGTAGTGTCACTTTTACTGAAGATGAGTCTCCTCACCCCACTGTCTTGGGATTGTTTTTCTTGTCGGCCATACCACCTTCAGTGGGTGATGATGTTTACTCTAAAGCTATTGTTGCTAAGTCTGAGCACTTTAGTGCTTCCCTCCCTTTCGCTCATTCTGTTGCAAGTGTCTGTGCTAGGACCTTACATTCTGGTGATGTTCTACTTTGTTAGGTCATAGAAGATGAAAAAAAGGGAAACTCTGGAACTCTTGATAACACACACAACTAAGTGTGGCTTGTGACGTGTGCGTTGTTGCTTGGGCTTCGTGAGCACAGGTTAAAAAACAATGCATGTTTATCTGTGTGTTAAAAATATCTTGGTGGTGTGACGTGATACGTGTTTGTGTGTGTTAAAATAACTTGGTGGTGTGATGTGATACGTGTTTGTGTGTTCAAAATAACTTGGTGGTGTGACGTGATATGTGTTTGTGTGTTCAAAATAACTTGGTGGTGTGATGTGATACGTGTTTGTGTGTTCAAAATAACTTGGTGGTGTGACGTGATATGTGTTTGTGTGTTCAAAATAACTTGGTGGTGTGACGTGATACGTGTTTGTGTGTTCAAAATAACTTGGTGGTGTGACGTGATACGTGTTTTTGTGTGTTCAAAAACTTGGTGGTGGTGTGACGTGATATGTGTTTGTGCATTAAAAATAACTTGGTGGTGCGACGTGATATGTGTTGTGTGTTAAAAAAAATAACTTGGTGGTGTGAATGATGCATGTTTGTGTGTTCAAAATAACTTGGTGGTGGTGTGATGTGATGAGTGTTTGTGTGTTAAGAAATTTAAAGAATAACTTGGTGGTGTGATGTGACGTATGTTTGTGTGTTAAGAATAACTTGGTGGTGTGAATGATGCATGTTTGTGTGTTCAAAATAACTTGGTGGTGTGATGTGATGCGTGTTTGTGTGTTAAAAGTAACTTGGTGGTGTGACGTGATGTGTGTTTGTGTGTTAAGAATAACTTGGTGGTGTGAATGATGCGTGTTTGTGTGTTAAGAATAACTTGGTGGTGTGACGTGATGCATGTTTGTGTGTTAAGAATAACTTGGTGGTGTGACCTGATCCCTGTCTGTGTGTTTTCACTCAGACCTCAGTCATCTGTGGCCTGAGTCCTGACCATCCGGAGGTGACCCTGACAGATTTTGTGGAAGCTTTTCAGATCAAGTCCACGGACTGCAAGTCTTCCATGTTGCATGGTGAGTTCTTCAGTTTGTCTTCCCTACACTGGTCTGTCAGTCTGTCTGTACTAGGAGTACTCTGATGGAGGCGGGCAGTGCTTTTGGCAGGTGGTGATCCGACATGAAATAAGGAATATGTACATATACACATATGCTAATTCACAGTCTCTTAGAGAGTATGTATGTGTGTAAATGCATGCATGTGTATTTGCATTTGCGTTTATGTATGTGTCAGTGTTTTGCAGAGCTGTTTACGTTGATGAATTCAGTTTTTATTATACCAGACTCAGGTTTTGATTACAGTGGTGTGTATTTCGGTAGTGTGATAGAAGATGATGAATTCTGGTGACCACAAAGAAGCAAAAGGAAGAGCAGGGCTTTTGCGCGATAGCAATCATTTTAAACTTGTGAGAGGACTATAGCTGTGAAAATGTGACCCTGTGGACATAAGATACAACTGTCATATGAAATGAATTGTAAGCCAAAGAAAAATGAACACACCGTGAAATCATCAGAACAAAAATGTGTGGAAAAACAACAAGCAGTGTAAGCCGATCTTATTATTTACAGACCACACACAATGACGATGGGTTGATTCAACTAATGTCAAAGCCCTTGAGGGGAACACAAATCAAAGTGATGTCTGGGCTTGAGATTCAAGCATTAGAGGAGAATTGTCATTTGAAGTACAGAAAGGCAAGTAAAACAATTGAACCATATCATCCCAGTTTGTTTCACACACCATATGCTTACTTCAGCAACCATTGTGTGTGCTCTGATTCTCTGTCAAATGTTGCCATTTTTGCCACATTAATTAGGCATGGGTGAAACTTCTTCAGTCTGAGGACGGAATCCGTTTTATGAAATTATTTGAGACAGACTCTTTATTTTAGGGAACAAAGATAAAGCACCATTTGCCGAAATCTAGATTTTGAGTTTGGAGTTCGTTGGAAACCATGAGAATGTCCTATCTTAAAGAAGGTGATTCAGTTGAGGAGATCGACACTGGCATCACTAACATCACTAATAAGTGGCGATGGGCTTGGCTGAACGAAATAGATGATGAAAAACGACAACATGGTGTTTGGTGTTTGAAAACGAACAAACCTGGTGTAGCGTTTTGCCGCGCGCATGCAACTCAGACCTCAAGTATGGATCCAATGGAAAGTCTCGGCTAGCAAAGCATGCCAGAAATCCGGACCATATTAAAAGCATGAAGGCAAGAATTTCAGTCAAATCTTTTTCAGCAGCCTCCATGCCCCCCCCCCCCCCCCCCCCCCCCCCCCCCCTCCTATTGACACACATGCACGCACACACACATAAAGAAGAATGTAAGGCACAGAGAGAGGGAGACATAATAGTATGTAAAAAATATTTAAAGAAAGAGAAAATATAAAAGAAAAATAAATATGAGGGTTAGTTTTCTGGAAAAAAAGGATGGGGAAAATTACTAGAGGTTCTTCCATGTAATAAAATGGGTTAGTTTTGGAAGTACAGTGGAAACTCTCTACTAAGACCTCAGAAAATGCATAGATTTGTGATCTTGATACCTTTACTGCCCATCTATGTCCAAGGCACCAGCCTAGCTGGTTTTGGTTGGGGTAAGCTTTTTTTCTTTCTTTTTTTTAAAATTTAAAATGATGACTTTTGTTCACATATAAGCAATAAATATGTGTTTCAAACAAGGCCTCAATTCCAAATTTCCTTTCACTAGAGGCCACAAAAACTGTCTGAATTTTTCAAAAAATCAATTTCGGCCGGGGGCTTTGGCCCCCTGGACCCCCACCAGGGGCACTGCCCCTGGACCCCACCAAAACCCCTAGACACTGACCTTTCAGTTTTTCAATTTTTTTCCAGTTTCACCCATGATTAGGGCATAATCAAGAAAAAGAGTGCATGCTGACATACATAAAAAAAACCCTTTGAGGGGAGAGAAAGAGAGACTTCAAACAAAATTTTCATCAAAATGTTGTTGATGAAACGGGTCTCCCACCTATCCCTCAGATAGAACAATGGCCTCAATGGCATCAGACAGATCAATAGCCTCACTGGCAGCGTGAATGCATTCTCTTTTTTGTTGTTGATCTCTTCAGTCAGATTCTGAGATTGGAGGCCAACTCTTACCTCCATGAAATGTTTGTGGAAAAAAAAAATAATGGAATCATTGTCATGATTGCTTCTTTCCTGTGAGCAGAATTGGAAAAGAAAAAGATCAGGGGTACTCTTAGGCTGCTACGTTTCGCTGCCTGTCAACAGTAGTCGCCGCATCTCTTGAAGAGCACACAACTTTCAGTTTCAAACAAAGTTGCAGGAAAAAGATCGTACTTGTCAGTGAAAAGTAACTGCGTGTTCATAGACACTCTGGGAAATCCATTGTGTGTTACAAGAAAGACTGGGGATGAGGTGCAGTAAATAGCTTAGGTATTGTGTGTGGATTTGTGTGTGAACGGAATATTGTCGAAGGAGGTGTGCGGGTGTGACATAGAAAGCCGTGTTGATGTAAAGTTGTGTTTGAGAGAGAGAGAGAGATAAGTATATGTGTTGTGCCTTTTCTGTACATGTGCAAGGCTAAACATATGGCTTTCTGTGTATGTTTATCTAGCGTGCCTGTTTGTCATGTTGCTATTTCAGACTGCAGGAGTCAAGACTGAATATTGCATCATGCAGAGAAGTGATTGTGCTGACAATGCACAAGAACACTTTTTACTTATGATGACTTATTTTCATTGTGTTGAAAATGAGTTTTGTGGATGATTGTAGTCGAACAGTTAGAATATATACTGAAGAGTTGATGGTTGTCAGTTTGAACCACAAAAGGGTAGGATTTTAATGGCTTGAAAGTCCTATAGACAGATCTGTGTTAATGACTAGATACCTGATTCAGATCAGGTAAGGTCAAAGGCAGCAGAATTAGAGGAAAGCCATTATGCAAATATATGCTGAAGTGTTATCAGTTCACAGCTTCTTTGGCTGTTCATAAGGTTACAGATTTTAAAAAAAAAATCTTATTGTTTGATCATGTGTGAAAACGCACACACACACACACACACACACACACACACACACACACACACACACACACACACCTGCAACATTGGCCACACTACAGGGCAGTCATTGTAGTTAGTCAGCCCAGCAAACTGAAGTTAAAGAAGCTGTTGAACAGATCCACAGCAAAGACAGAAGAGAGCCTAGTGAAAGATGAGGCTGGAAAGGAGCACATGGGAACAAATAATGACATCCGACCGCTGACAGAGAAGCACCTTCCACATCATCTCTACCACACCTTCATCAGCTTCAAAGGAAACCTTGACCAGGTGTAGCCTGAAAGTTGCGACAGGCGATGAGGAGATCCACTTCTACCCTGTTATATGCAAATGAGGTTACAGGACTGTGGAGAAATCTGGCTGTCGTCAAAGCATCTGTCGTGTCACCCCCCTTCCTGGTTTAAATGCCTGTCAGCTTGTACTCCCGAGTATGAACATGTGCAACAGTGATGCTCAGGAGCTAGGAGAAGGGAAGTTTTCTTTGCCTACTGAATGTTGAGGGTCCTCGTATCCTGCCCATTGTTAGTGAAAGAATCATGAAGCAGATCTGTATTAGTCATATGCTCATTGCAAAAGAAGCTACTCTTTGTATGCTCAGAGTTGCTTTTCTGGGTCTCTCTTGCTTCAGTCTGCAAGAATTACAGACCACACTTTGTTATGCTTTCTATGCCCCTTGTTTTTTGTTTTTTTTTATTCCATGAAGGTGTGATTACTCTCCTCACTTGTTTAGAATATGGAACACTGACAGTAAGGTATGATAATGATTCCCAGTTAACACCAGTGGACCTGTGTGACAGGGGTGTCTATCCTGGAGCTCTGTCTGATCATCGCCATGAAACATCTCACAGAGATCTATGAAGGCGAGCCCTTCAACTTCGAAATGGTCTACAGTGGTAAGTGACATGTTTTTGTTGTTGTTGTTTGGTTTCTTTGGTTTTGTTTCCTTTTGTTTTTTCTGTTTTCTCTCACTCATTCCAGTGAGAAGAAGGTCGCAGAATGAGAGGAGGTCTTTTCTGTGTTTGCTTTGAAAAGTTTAGCTGCCAGCTGTGACTGATTTGCAGCAATATTTCCTGGTTTCAAACCTTCATGTAACGATCTTACTGTTTCCTCAGTAACTTAATTTTGAAAGAAAGGAAAATGGAAATGTAATGAAAAATGTTAAAGAAGGAGGGTTCAGGTTTGTAATAGCCAGTTTGACGACAGCATTTTCTGTGCACCTGCCTTCCAATATTAAAGAAGGAAGGTTCAGGTTTGTAACAGCCAGTTTGACTACAGCATTTTCTGTGTGCCTGCCTTCAAATATTAAAGAAGGAAGGTCAGGTTTGTAACAGCCAGCTTGATGACAGCATGTTCTGTGTGCCTGCCTTCAAATATTAAAGAAGGAGGGTTCAGGTTTGTAACAGCCAGTTTGACCGCATCATTTTCTGTGTGCCTGCCTTCAAATGTTAAAGAAGGAGGGTTCAGGTTTGTAACAGCCAGTTTGACTGCATCATTTTCTGTGCGCTGCCTTCAAAGGTTGTTAACTGTGTGTGGGAGAGATGCTGTGTCTACTTGAGCCATCACCTTGTCCCTCGCCGGATGACTAACCTAGCTTCCCAAAGGTTTACAGCCATAGTTGGTACATACTTATAATTGTAAACCAGGCTAGTTTACACACACACACACACACACACACACACACACACACACACACACACACAAACATATACATATAAACAAACACACACACACACACACACACACACACACACACACACACACACATATATACAAACACACACACACACACTCTCTCTCTCTCTCTCTCTCTCTCTCTCCATGAAGTCTGACAATAATTATTAGTTTTTCTCTCAACTGATCTCCATGATCCATGGTCTTGTTTGAACAGATCACTGTGTACAGATCACTGTGTTGCAATGATTAACAGATCAGTTTCTTAACACTATCAACAGACCCTCGTTCTGCTCTATGTGCCCAGTGAACTCTGCAGTCATTGTACTGAAGTTCCCTCAGGACACCTGATCTTGACCATATCTGATTCATTTTCCTTAAAACCCTAAATCCGACTGTGACTTTATTTTTGTACAGTAAAATAGAGCTATCTTTCATCTTCTTGATGATAAATATTATGAAAGTCAAAATAAACATTTTGTTGTTGTTTGATTGAGTTGAAAATGACATACTTCGAACAAGGAGCACTGATTTGGTGCTTGAAGACGCCAACGGGTTGGTTGCTTTCCCTTCAAATGAACTAATGAAATCGACTGTTAGTAGCCTGCTAACTGGTATGATGTGACCTAAGAAGGACCGTATTTGTACGCTGACACGACTGATTAAAAATTCTCCAGGAAATTTGGTCATATTTATTTTGAGAAGACCATCGCTATCATTCTCGCAACGTGTCCTGACTGGTAATCGTTTGCTGCAGGTATTATCGTCCCACGTCGCCAAGTGGTAAGTGGGGCGGTGTGTGATCATTCTCGCGGCGTGTTGCGAAAAAGTGAACTCACTCAGGACTGACAGTTTTTTT
Organism: Conus betulinus; assembly: GCA_016801955.1. Taxonomy (NCBI): domain Eukaryota; kingdom Metazoa; phylum Mollusca; class Gastropoda; order Neogastropoda; family Conidae; genus Conus; species Conus betulinus. Next base: position 2,550 of record JADBJO010018326.1, on the reverse strand, counting down.
TTCTTTCCTTTCTCATAGAACTGGCCATTTGTAAGGGGTAGTGAAAAAATGTCACTTAGAAAAGCTGTTAGGAGTAAGAACATGAAACTTTCAGAACTGCTTAGAAACATGTTGAGTTAGTTCAGGTGAAAGTATCAAATTTTCTTCCTCCATCTTTCATCTTCTAGAGTCAGGTAGAAAAATGTTTTTTTTTCATCCAAACTGACTCGGGTAGATGTCATATCTATATCCAGGGAAACACAGTATTTGGGAAACAGTCTGTTCATTCACAAAATAATCCAAGAAAGATCGAAATGTGATTTTTGATTCATATCATAGCCTGTAGGGCACTTTATGATCCACTAACATTCATACCAACACAAGTAAGGAAAAAAAGAAGAAACTAAACACTACACCATCACACTGTGTACACACTGGCTTGCTTGACATATCCAAGTCATTAGAGGATGAGGCTCAAGTGAAGAGGCAGAAGAAAAGCTTCTTCCACAACTTCATGGTCTTGTGGTCTAGTGGAATGTAGATCAGCTGGTCACTTTTGTCCACCCCAGTCATGTTCTGAATGTAATCTGGACAGCCAGGGGTACCCTGAACTGCCCACAGCTTATGTTCACATCCGTCAAGGTGTGGGGGGTTGACCTTGGTGCTGATGACATGGACTGGCTTCCTCTCCATCCACTGCAGAACAGCTACCGCACCTGATACAACAGCACAATGAAACATTATCTATCTAAAAGATATTTTTTCTTTTACTCACCATTGCTTTTTCCTGAAAATATAGAAATATGTCATAACCATCATTGTCATTACTTTCAAAAGTGTGTGCGTGTGTGTGTGTACGCGCATGATTATGTGTACACATATGTGTGTGAATATGATGGAAAAAAACAAACAATGATAGGATGATTACATACTGAATTATACACACTTTGTCAGAAAGTCTGGACATGACCATGTGGTGTCAGACGATGAGTTTTCAGCTGAAAAAAAAGAACTGGAGGGGGGCATGGCGTTCTTGTGATGTGAGGAACCCATGTTCACCAGTGAAAGATGGCACAGCAGGAACGAATAAAAAAATCTTGATGCCAGTCTTGCATTATGAACTGCCCAAACTTTTCCCCCGTCACGTCCGGCAAACGCTCTCCTCAATGCTCAGCCTGTGCCACGCTATCGCAGTCACCTCCACCCCTCTCCCCGTCATCCACCTCAGCTAACAGTGCAGCCACTTTGAGTTCTTAATCTAAACTTCTCTCACCCCACTTCAATAAAATCCTCATTACTGTTGTCAGAGTCTTCCTCAATGTCTGAGTCTTCATTTTGAAGTAATTCTAACACTTGTAACGGCATGAAATACTGATTATGACTACTCCTGTCCTAGCTGTGCTGCCCTGTAGTCCAGGGTTGAGATGCCATTGTTGACACGCATTGAACACATGGACAGTGACTTTCAAAAACCTTCTGAGGCACACTTACCCGGCCAAAATTTCTGCAACCATTGATTGTTTTGGAAAGGGGAAAGGTCAGTGAATATTTCTGATTAGATTATCACGTCATCTGCGAGGTGTGTGCCACTCCACAAAGTGTACAAAAGCCCAGATGAGAGCCCTTTGTCTGAAATGTGTGCGAGTTGGGGCCCTGATCGGCGCTCTTTGTCTGAAACGTGTGTGCGAGTTGGGGCCCAATCGGGGCTCTTTGTCTGAAATGTGTGCGAGTTGGGGCCCCGATCGGGGCTCTTCGTCTGAAACGTGTGTGTGAGTTGGGGGGCCCCCATCGGGGCTCTCTGTCTGAAACGTGTGTGTGCGAGTTGGGGCCCCAAATGGGGTTCTTCGTCCCGAGAGAGCTAACTGGATGATCTTTCCTCAAAGATGGGAAGTCATACTTGCAAAAATGCGGGTCACTGGTGCTCTGCAGAGATCGAGTGCTGCTGAGCTTGGAACTGTGTGTAAAATGGGCAGTGATGACAATTTCAGCAATCTCTGTGTCCAAAATACAATGAAATGTGAATAGTTTGGCCATGCCAAATGAAATTTTGACTTAAAAATTGAGAGTGTTGATTTCAGTGAAGTAACCACAATAATTTCAATGAATTAACCTCAAATTCATTTCCTTCTTATGAAAACTCTTTCACTGTTTCCGCCTGGGGTGGTTTTATACATAACCTGAGTTTGAAGTGCAAACGAAAAGAATCAAGACCAAAGACAAGGATCACCAAAGTTTGTACCATGTGCATCAGGTACATGCAGTTAGCCGAAAACTTTGAACTGTTTAACAAGTGGTAGCAGACTTGGAGCAGCATGGCTACCTTTCTTAAACTGACATTATAGTTCAGACTTTTTTTTTTTTCTTTTCTTTTAATTTTTTTTTTAAGAATATCAAAAGTTTCAAATTTTGTTGGACAGAGTACCTGAAGTTTGCCAAACGACATTCCACAGTTCAAGTGTTTGAGAAAGCAGTGGTGCTGAAGGTGAGAAAGTGCTGCCTCTGTCTGAAACTCCAACTCTGTTCCTGTTTGATTCTGTTACTTATGTGTGAAATGTACCTTTTTTTTATGTA
>JADBJO010018325.1:27500-31461 GCA_016801955.1 Conus betulinus | reverse complement strand
TCTCCTGACAGTTCCCACACTGAAAACACAATCTCCTGACAGTTCCCCACACTGAACACACACCTCCTGACAGTTCCCACACTGAACACACATCTCCTGACAGTTCCCACACTGAACACACATCTCCTGACAGTTCCACACTGAACACACATCTCCTGACAAGCACACTGAACACACATCTCCTGACAGTTCCCACACTGAACACTCATCTCCTGACAGTTCCCACACTGAACACACACATCTCCTCCTGACAGTTCCCACACTGAACACACATCTCCTGACAGTTCCCACACAGTTCCCACACTGACACACACATCTCCTGACAGTTCCCACACTGAACACACATCTCCTGACAGTTCCCACACTGAACACACATCTCCTGACAGTATCCCACACTGAACACACATCTCCTGACAGTTAGCACACACACACACTGACAGTTCCCACACTGAACACACATCCTCCTGACAGTTCCCACACTGAACACACATCTCCTGACAGTTCCCACACTGAACACTGACAGTATGCACACTGAACACACATCTCCTGACAGTATAGCCCCACTGAACACACATCTCCTGACAGTACACACTGAACACACATCTCCTGACAGTATAGCCACACTGAACACACATCTCCTGACAGTTCCCACACTGAACACACATCTCCTGACAGTATAGCACACTGAACACACATCTCCTGACAGTTCCCACACTGAACACACATCTCCTGACAGTATAGCACACTGAACACACATCTCCTGACAGTATAGCACACTGAACACACATCTCCTGACAGTATCCCACACTGAACACACATCTCCTGACAGTTCCCACACTGAACACACATCTCCTGACAGTTCCCACACTGAACACACATCTCCTGACAGTATCCCACACTGAACACACATCTCCTGACAGTTCCCACACTGAACACACATCTCCTGACAGTTCCCACACTGAACACACATCTCCTGACAGTTACCCACTGAACACTGAACACACATCTCCTGACAGTTCCCACACTGAACACACATCTCCTGACAGTTCCCACACTGAACACACATCTCCTGACAGTTCCCACACTGAAAACACATCTCTGACAGTACAGTTCACAGACTGAACACACATCTCCTGACAGTATAGCACACTGAACACACATCTCCTGACAGTATAACACACTGAACACACATCTCCTGGCAGTATAGCACACTGAACACACATGGCAGTCCTGCAGTATGAACACACACTGAACACACACATCATCTCCGACAGTATAGCACACTGAACACACATCTCCTGGCAGTATAGCACACTGAACACACACACCTCCTGACAGTATAGCACACTGAGCACACATCTCCGGACAGTATAGCACACTGAACACACACCTCCTGACAGTATACCACACTGAACACACATCTCCTGACAGTATAGCACACTGAACACACATCTCCTGGCAGTATAGCACACTGAACACACATCTCCTGACAGTATAGCACACTGAGCACACATCTCCTGACAGTTTACCACACTGAGCACACATCTCCTGACAGTTTACCACACTGAGCACACATCTCCTGACAGTTCCCACACTGAACACACATCTCCTGACAGTTCCCACACTGAACACACATCTCCTGACAGTATAACACACTGAACACACATCTCCTGACAGTATAGCACACTGAACACACATCTCCTGACAGTTCCCACACTGAACACACATCTCCTGACAGTATAGCACACTGACACACATCTCCTGACAGTTCCCACACTGAACACACATCTCTCCTGACAGTATAGCACACTGAACACACACCTCCTGACAGTATAGCACACTGAACACACATCTCCTGACAGTATAACACACTGAACACACATCTCCTGACAGTACAGTATAGCACACTGAGCACATCTCCTGACAGTATAGCACACTGAACACACACCTCCTGACAGTATAGCACACTGAACACACACCTGACAGTATAGCACACTGAACACACATCTCCTGACAGTATAGCACACTGAACACACATCTCCTGACACACTTCCCACACTGAACACACATCTCCTGACAGTATAGCACACTGAACACACATCTCCTGACAGTTCCCACACTGAACACACACCTCCTGGCAGTTCCCACACTGAACACACACCTCCTGACAGTATAGCACACTGAACACACACCTCCTGACACACTGTTGCATCTCTGTCTCACACTTTTGCATCTCTCTCCTACACTGCTACATCTCTACCATACCGTTGCATCTCTCCCACACCGTTGCATCTCTCCCCACACCGTTGCATCTCTCTCCCACACTGTTGCATCTCTCCCACACTGTTGCATCTCTCCCACACTGTTGCATCTCTCCCACACCGTTGCATCTCTCCCACACCGTTGCATCTCTCTCCCCACACTGTTGCATCTCTGCCACACTGTTGCATCTCTCCCACACTGTTGCATATATCTCCCACACACCGCTCCCACACTGTTGCATCTCTCTCCTACACTGTTGCATCTCTCTCCCACACAGTTGCATCTCTTTTCCACACTTTTGCATCTCTCTCCCACACCGCTATCTCTATTACACTGGTGCATCTCTCCCACACTGTTGCATCTCTCCCACACTATTGCATCTCTCCCACACTGCTGCATCTCTCTCCCCACACTGCTACATCTCTACCACACTGGTGCATCTCTCCCACACTGTTGCATCTCTCTCCCACACTGCTACATCACTACCACACTGGTGCATCTCAACCACACTGTTGCATCTCTCTCCCACACTGTTGCATCTCTCCCACACTGTTGCATCTCAACCACACTGTTGCATCTCTCTCCCCCACTGTTGCATCTCTCTCACACTGTTGCATCTCTCCCGCACTGTTGCATCTCTCCCACACAGTTGCATCTATCCCACACTGCTACATCTCCACCACACTGGTGCATCTCTACCACACTTGTGCATCTCTCCCACACTGTTGCATCTCCCACACTGTTGCATCTTTCTCCCACACTGCTACACATCTCTACCACACTGGTGCATCTCTCCCACACTGCCACATCTCTACTACACTGTTGCATCTTTCCCACACTGTTGCATCTCTCTCCCACACTGTTGCATCTCTCTCTCACACTGCTACATCTCTCCCACACCGTTGGATCTCTGTCCTGGTAATACCTTTAATCATTCAAACTCTATTTTTTCAGTTCAACCTTTTTTCCCCTCTCGTCCGTGTTTCTCGGCTAGAAATCCGAGGTGGTTCACCTTCAAAGATATCTTAACGATTTTGACCCCGTTTAATCCCGTCCATGACGATAGCCATATTACGTCTTCGGGAAATCTGTTTGAACACAACGCCAGTGTTTTGTGCTCTGTCCCATGGTTTACGCATCACTCCAACGCACGGGGGCGTACTGTCGTTGAACCATGGTTGAATGGAAATGAAGCTGCGCGCATTTCTCAGTGCGCGTGTTCTCTCTTGGGACGATGCTTTAATGGTAAAGCTCCGTCCTAAGGAACGGAAGAATGGTGGACACCACGTATCTATTGACTTCAAGGGGAAAATCTCCAACCTGGCTGTGTTAGTGAAAACCTGGGCTGTGTTGGGTTAGGAGAAAACCTGGGCTGTGCTGTGTTAGAGAAAAAAACCTGGGCTGTGCTATGTTAGGAAAACCCTGGGCTGTATTGTGTTAGGAAAACATAACTATGTTAGAGAAAAACCTGGCTGTGTTATGTTAGGAAAACCTAGCTGTGTTGTATTAGGAAAACCCTGGCTGTGGTGGGAAAACCTGGCTGTGTTGTGTTAGGGAAACCTGGCTGTGTTAGTGAAAACCTGGCTGTGTTGTGTTAGGAAAACCTGGATGGTGCCGTGTTAGGAAAACATGGCTGTGTTAGGAAAACTGGGGCTGTGTTAGGAAAACCTGGGCTGTGCTGTGTTAGGAAAACCTGGGC
>JADBJO010018325.1:15000-22500 GCA_016801955.1 Conus betulinus | reverse complement strand
ATACCACACTGAACACACATCTCCTGACAGTATACCACACTGAACACACATCTCCTGACAGTATACCACACTGAACACACATCTCCTGACAGGATACCACACTGAACACACATCTCCTGACAGTATACCACACTGAACACACATCTCCTGACAGTATACCACACTGAACACACATCTCCTGACAGTTCCCACACTGAACACACATCTCCTGACAGTATAGCACACTGAACACACATCTCCTGACAGTATACCACACTGTACACACATCTCCTGACAGTATACCACACTGAACACACATCTCCTGACAGTATAGCACACTGAACACACATCTCCTGACAGTTCCCACACTGAACACACATCTCCTGACAGTTCCCACACTGAACACACATCTCCTGACAGTATACCACACTGAACACACACATCTCTTGACAGTATACCACACTGAACACACATCTCCTGACAGTATAGCACACTGGACACACATCTCCTGACAGTTCACACACTGAGCACACATCTCCAGAGAGTATACCACACTGAATACACATCTCCTGACAGTATACCACACTGAACACACATCTTCTGACAGTATAGCACACTGAACACACATCTCCTGACAGTTCCCACACTGAACACACATCTCCGTACAGTATACCACACTGAACACACATCTCCTGACAGTATACCACACTGAACACACATCTCCTGACAGTATGCCACACTGAACACACATCTCCTGACAGTATGCCACACTGAACACACATCTCCTGACAATATACCACACTGAACACACATCTCCTGACAGTTCCCACACTGAACACACATCTCCTGACAGTTCCCACACTGAACACACATCTCTGACAGTTCCCACACTGAACACACACATCTCCTGACAGTATACCACACTGAACACACATCTCCTGACAGTATAGCACATTGAACACACATCTCCTGACAGTTCAGACACTGAGCACACATCTCCTGACAGTATACCACACTGAACACACATCTCCTGACAGTATACCACACTGAACACACATCTCCTGACAGTATACCACACTGAACACACATCTTCTGACAGTTCCCACATTGAACACACATCTCCTGACAGTATGCCACTGAACACACATCTCCTGACAGTTCCCACAATGAACACACACATCTCCTGACGGTATACCACACTGAACACACATCTCCTGACAGTTACAACACTGAACACACATCTGACAGTTCCCACACTGAACACACATCTCCTGACAGTATACCACACTGAACACACATCTCCTGACAGTATACCACACTGAGCACACATCTCCTGACAGTATACCATACTGAACACACATCTCCTGACAGTATACCACACTAAACACACATCTCCTGACAGTATACCACACTGAGCACACATCTCCTGACAGTATACCACACTGAACACACATCTCCTGACAGTTCCCACAATGAACACACACATCTCCTGACAGTATACCACACTGAAACACACACATCTCCTGACAGTATACCAGACTGAACACACATCTCCTGACAATATACCACACTGAACACACATCTCCTGACAGTATACCACACTGAACACACATCTCCTGACAGTATACCAGACTGAACACACATCTCCTGACAGTATACCACACTGAACACACATCTCCTGACAGTTCCCACACTGAACACACATCTCCTGACAGTATACCACACTGAACACACATCTCCTGACAGTATACCACACTGTACACACATCTCCTGACAGTATACCACACTGAACACACATCTCCTGACAGTATACCACACTGAACACACATCTCCTGACAGTTCCCACAATGAACACACACATCTCCTGACGGTATACCACACTGAACACACATCTCCTGACAGTATACCACACTGAACCAGACTGAACACACATCTCCTGACAATATACCACACTGAACACACATCTCCTGACAGTATACCACACTGAACACACATCTCCTGACAGTATACCAGACTGAACACACATCTCCTGACAGTATACCACACTGAACACACATCTCCTGACAGTTCCCACACTGAACACACATCTCCTGACAGTATACCACACTGAACACACATCTCCTGACAGTATACCACACTGTACCACACATCTCCTGACAGTATACCACACTGAACACACATCTCCCTGACAGTATACCACACTGAACACACATCTCCTGACAGTTCCCACACTGAACACACATCTCCTGATAGTTTCCACACTGAACACACATCTCCTGACAGTTTCCACACTGAACACACATCTCCTGGCAGTTCCCACACTGAACACACATCTCCTGACAGTATACCACACTGAACACACATCTCCTGACAGTTTCCACACTGAACAACACATCTCCTGACAGTATACCACACTGTACACACACATCTCCTGACAGTATAGCACACTGAACACACATCTCCTGACAGTATAGCACACTGAACACACGTCTCCTGACAGTATACCACACTGAACACACATCTCCTGACAGTATACCACACTGAACACACATCTCCTGACAGTATACCACACTGAACACACATCTCCTGACAGTATACCACACTGAACAGACATCTCCTGACAGTATAGCACACTGAACACACATCTCCTGACAGTATAGCACACTGAACACACATCTCCTGACAGTATACCACACTGAACACACATGTCCTGACAGTATACCACACTGAACACACATCTCCTGACAGTTACTACACTGAGCACACATCTCCTGACAGTATATCACACTGAACACACATCTCCTGACAGTTCCCACACTGAACACACATCTCCTGACAGTATACCACACTGAGCACACATCTCCTAACAGTATATACCACACTGACACACATCTCCTGACAGTATACCACACTGAACACACATCTCCTGACAGTTCCCACACTGAACACACATCTCCTGACAGTTCGCACACTGAACTCGCATCTCCTGACAGTTACCACACTAAGCACACATCTCCTGACAGTATACCACACTGAACACACATCTCCTGACAGTTCTCACACTGAACTCGCATCTCCTGACAGTACCACACTAAGCACACATCTCCTGACAGTATACCACACTCAGCACACATCTCCTGACAGTTCCCACACTGAACACACATCTCCTGACAGTTCCCACACTGAACACACATCTCCTGACAGTATACCACACTGAACACACATCTCCTGACAGTTCTCACACTGAACTCTCTCATCTCCTGAAAGTTACCACACTAAGCACACATCTCCTGACAGTATACCCACACTAAGCACACATCTCCTGACAGTATACCACACTGAACACACATCTCCTGACAGTATACCGCACTGTACACACATCTCCTGACAGTATACCACACTGTACACACATCTCTAGGCCACCCTCCCAGCCCCTCCGTGTGGCTGGCTGCAATGACCTTTACCCGCCTTGCTTCGCAGCATCCAGCAAGATTGATAGAGCGAACCGCAAGAGCCAAGAAGAAGAGGACAAGAGCATTTTGTAGCAGCCGAGTCCAGACGGCACCAAATAGACATGAATGTGTGTGTGTGTGTGTGCGTGCGTGCGTGCGTGTGTGTGTGTGTGTGTGTGTGTGTGTGTGTGTGTGTGTGTGTGTGTGTGTGTGTGTGTGTGTGTGTTTACGTTTCAATGTGTTTTGGACTAGCTAGTATATGGAATTTGTTTTCTTCTTCTGTGTTTACACTATGCCAGAAATAGCAGTAGCGTGCAAAATACAGACGCACCTCATGGAGGCACTTTAATTATATATGTATATAGCCCTATCGTGTGTCTTTTTTTTTTTGGGGGGGGGGGGGGGGGGGGGGGGGGGGGGGGGGGGGGCTATTCATCTTCTGTGCCACCTCAGTGGCATTGCACCTGCGCCGCTCATTCCGACTTCCATCCACAGCCTCAGCCCGGCCCACAGCTCTGGCACCGGCAATCCACAGCTGGGCCCAGTTTGGTATGTGTTTTTCAATTTGTAGCAGGACAGGAGACACATCATACCATTTCACACACACAAACAAAATCTTTTAAATCTTAAATAAATGTCAGCGAACCGCCCAGAGAAACGTCGACAGACGAGTCACAAGACAAACCACAACGCGTTTCGACCTCTTAGGTCTTCTTCAGGTGCAACAAACATGAAACAAATACGAAAATGCACTTAGCTTTGATCGCTTCTGTGTTCAGCGCAAGAAAGAAGGCGTTGAAATCTTTTATCTACAAGATGTGTATTTATCTGCACCTAATTCTCTTTTTAAAGAGGTTCTAAAGCTTGGATTGTAAAGCCATTAAATTAGCTTTGGGAGTTCCAGTTCATACAAACAGTTATAGATGTTCTAAAGAAACAAATATATTACCACTGAATGAAAAGCGAATATTGGAGGTATCCAAATATATGTTGTCAGAAGCCTTTCTGTTGAAAACTCAGTTATTGAAGAAATGCTGATGGGTACCAGTAAAGATTTTCCTAAGAGGTTTAAAAACATGTCATATATTCCAGCAGTTAGAAACTACATCTGACTTTATGTCACATTGTAATATTGATATAACTGCTATACTAGAATTTCCTTCAGTTCTAAACAATCCTCCTTGGGAACACCTAAAATGCTTCTTTTGATCACAAATACACTATGTTAAAGAAATATATGTCAATATTTTAACCGAAGTTCGTGAACATTTAGAAAGCAGCTATCCAAATCATTTAAAAGTGTTCACAGATGGGGCGGTGATTCTAGCTTATAATACAAGCTTTAAATGTCAGGAAATCAGGGGGGTTTCAATCTATACCTCCGAATTCTATGCATTACCGAAGGCTTGACTTACTTATAAGATACACCAATGGCTTTCTATAATATTTCACTGTGTGTTGATTCCAAATCTGTTTACAATCACTAGAGCGTCGAGACTGCAAAGCTAGAAAAGATTTGCTTTTTGAAATAAAACATGTACTGCATTGTTAAATAACTCTAGGCATAAAAATGGTTGGTTGGGTCCTATCTCACTGTGGTATAAAGTGGAATGAAATAGCAGACACTTTTGCAAAAGAAGTAGCAAAAAAGAAACGCTGAAAATTTGTTAAGCAATCCCTTAGATTTGAACTGTTGTGGATTAATTGAAATTATGAACAAGACTAAACATAAACAGAATTTTAGTTGTTATTTTTTTAATGGCTACTTTACCATCGTGCCCAAGGCACATTGTTTGATTAATTCATGAATTGAGGCTGAATACTTGGAACACTAAATAGTCTCCTGGTAATACAGAGAAAACATTTCAGTGAATCATCTTTCGTTTGAATGCTCAGTGCTGGTCTCGTTCTATCATGAGAAAGGTATTGAGATGCATAACTTTGATAATGTCAATACTGTCTTATATGGTTCATATGTTGTTGAAATTGCCATGGTTATTTCCCAGTCACCGGTTGCAAAATCTTTTTTTTTTTAAAGATCAACAATTTTGTGTACCACTAGGCTACTTCACTTCTTCTGTAAATATGCATGTATCAGATGTGGGTTTGAAAAGTAATAACATGGATGATAAGTTGAGTGTGGAGAGGTTCTTTTTTGTTTGTTTGTTTGTTTGTATTTTATCAAATGTCTAATATCATCTGGTGATTAAACAAAAAGGCATTAAATAAACCACTAAACTGAACTAAGTCAGGGTGACACAGCTTTACTGAAAGCCAAAGACGAAAACTGTTCCAGATCCATACTACACCCTAACCAAAGACATCATGCTTTGGGGCAGTGTGGATTCTTAGCAAAGGTCACCATACAAGTGAACAGAGCACTGCAGCAGTCTGGCTGTTTATTGCCAGACTATGGTGTTCTCGCCACTTCCACACACGGAGAGCAGTCTGGCATTCCAGCTTCTGATTACAGACTGGTGCCATTGACCCTTTCCAGCAGAAGCGGGAATGAGCTTGGCTGGAGTTGACAGTATCTCCTTTTCCTTCTCTTAAGAGGAGAAATTGAAGGAGAGGGGGGTGGTGATACTTTGAAAGAAGTGCGCGCGCGCGCGCGCGCGCGCGCGCGTGTGTGTGTGTGTGTGTGTGTGTGTGTATTTGCGTATGTGTGTACATGTATGTTTATGTGTATTTCTGCGTTTGTGTGTATGTGATTCTGTGCATGTTCACAAGTGAGTCTTTATGTGCGCACCCGCATTTGAGAGAGAGAAACAGAGAGAGAGAGAGAGAGAGAGAGAGAGAGAGAGAGCAACAGAGAGAGAGAGAGAGAGAGAGAGAGAGAGAGAGAGAGAGAGAAAGAGAGAGTGTGTGCGTGTGTGTGTGTGTGTGTGTGTGTGTGTGTGTGTGTGTGTGTGTGTGTGTTTGAGCGCGCGCGCGCGCGCGCGCGCCCGCGTATGTCTGTTTGTGAATGATATTCATAGTGTGCCCTCTCGACGCTCTTCACCTGAATTGATTTTCCCCAAATGGTAGCTTTGCTTGTCATTGTGAGAACTCCCTCCCTCCTGTGACAGTCACAGCGGCTGAAACCTCTGTCCGTGTGTCTGGTACCCGATGTGCACTTCCTTCTTTCACGTTGTGTTCTCGCGTGCTTTCTCCCCGTGGCCTCTCAACCCCCACAAGATAAGCTGTTGTCAGTCTTGGCAGGGTGCTGCTTTTGTTCTGATTGCCTGAGCCACACAGGTTCATCAGCAGCATGCATGAAACGTATCGTGGCAAAGAAGCAGAGAACTGTGAATCCGAACGGGTGGTTAGGGAGAGGAGAGGGAAACAGGGTCAGGGTAGAACGGCAATTAATGATGAGGTGGAGGTGGAGGGGGGGGGGGGGGGGAATGGATTGAGTGTGCATAGTATGGGGAAGGGGAACGGATATGCCCTGATTTCCAATGCACTTGAATGTATGGCTTATCAAGAAGAGATTTATGTGATCATTTTTGTGGTGATGGTGGTGGTGGTGGCGGTAGTAGTAGTAGTAGTAGTAGTGTGTTTGTGTGTGTGTGTGTGTGTGTGTGTGTGTGTGTGTGTGTGTGTGTGCACGCACGCGCACGTGTGTATGTGTGTGTGTGTGTGAGAGAGAGAGAGAGAGAGAGAGAGAGAGAGAGACTGTGTGTGTGTGTGCGTGATCAAAATCGTCCACTCGCTGGCCTCAAGGAAGACTATGTTTTCCTTTTACCACCTCCAAGGTTGAACAATGAGCTAACGACTCGGCCCAAGCCTAGCGCCCTATCCTATCCTCCCGCCTGGCAACAATTGGACTGCCCTACACATCGTGAACACACCCGCCCTACAACACAGCGAGCTTCTCTCACCACTCACGTGCCTCAGCGATTAATTAATGACAAGAAAATGTTCGGGATTCAAACGCTGCTTACCTATGGTGTTGTTTTCGCGACAAAGTTGGGACACATCACCCGCGTATCTACAGTCACGACAGTCACACAAAGAAGAGTCAGTGAGCAAAATGTCGTTTCCCTATCTCAACGTGCCTTACTTCCACAACAAGTAAGTTTTTTGG
>JADBJO010018325.1:7500-10000 GCA_016801955.1 Conus betulinus | reverse complement strand
CCTGCTCTCTTTACTGGTGACATCCATGGGGGCCCGTGTTGCTGCTTATGGCCTATGCATTGAGGTCATTCAGGAATATAAGAGTGTTGTGAAGGAGAGAGAGAGAGAGAGGCAGAGGCAGAGACAGACAGACAGAGACAAAGATGGACAGACATACAAAGAGACAGACACTCAGACAGGCAGACAGAAGAAGAAGAAGGAGAAGAAAGAAGAAGAAAACACACGACAGCAAGACAAAAAAAAGAACAAGAACAAGAAGAACAAAAAAAAGCAGAAGGAGCCGTAGAAACAAAACCGATATTTATTACTTTTTATCTTTTATATTCATTCCAGCATCTTGCTTAAAATATTCACAGTCACTGACTTCGGGAAAACTATATCCCGTTCTTTTTGTTACTTTAAACTGTTCAATAAATACCACCTTCATGATGCCACCGAATCATCCCATGCGCCTTCATTTTGATACAAGTCCCCCGTTGTGTTACAACTATGTTTGCACAGTTTATTGATGATCCCCGCTTGTTATGAGCTGTTAAATTGAATCTGCCTGAACAAACCGGGGCTGTCAATGTCTGTCTGGTAATAATCTGATTTCTTTGTTTTTTTACACTCACACACAGTTGGCATGCTCCCCTCGCTTTTTTCCAGACCGCGCAAATTCATCTTCGTCCCTCTCTTTGCTTACACATGAAATCTCTCTCTCTCTCTCTCTCTCTCTCTCTCTCTCTCTCTCTCTCTCTCTCTCTCTCTCTCTCTCTCTCTCTCTCTCTCTCTCTCTCTCTCTCTCTCTCCCCCCCCTCTCTCTCTCTCTTCTCTCTTTCTCTCTCTGGTGAAAGTGTGTCATTTATTCTTCCATCTCCTATCCTTCGTGCAAACTCATTCGATTACTTTGCTCTACTACTCACATTTCTGCAGACTCGTCGTGTTTTCTGTATGTCCTCCTACTGGCACCAATTCCGTCTGGTTTCCTCATCTCCCATGGTGGTTCCGAACGCAAGGCATGCACTGGACCCTGGCTGGCCGTTATCCTTACTTTGATTAATGGCAGTGTCCCTTGAGGCCACGCTCAGCCTAGTCCATATAGAAATGTTACTGCAATGGGGAAGCCATTCTGCATTTAAAAGAAGAAGAAGAAGAAGAAGAAGAAGAAGAAGAAGAAGAAGAAAGAAAGAAGAAGAACAACAACAACAACAACAACAACAACAAAAACAAGAAAGAAGAAGAAGAAGGAAGAACAACAACAACAACAACAACAACAACAACAACAGCAACAACAACAAGAAGAAGAAAGAAGAACAACAAACAACAACAACAAAAACAAGAAGAAGAAGAAGAAGAACAAGAACAAGAACAAGAGGAAGCAGAAGGAGAGGCAGTAGTAGTAGTAGTAGTAGTAGTAGTAGTAGAAGAAGAAGAAGAAGAAGAAGAAGAAGAAGAAGAAATAAGAAGAAGAAGAAACAACAACAACAACAACAACAACAACACAACAGCAGCAGCAGCAGCAGCAGCAACAGCAAGAACAAGATGATGATGATGATTTTGATGGTATTGATGATGATGATGATGATGATGATGATGATGATCATCATCATCATCATCATCATCATCATCATCATCATCATCATCATCATGGTGGCGGTGGTGGTGATTGTAGTGGTGGTGGGGAAGGACAAGACTTGGTTTATGCCAGTATGCCCCCATGACATCATCGTCTAATACACAGATTCACTCAACAACAACGACAACAAAAAAAAAAAAAACAATCACAATATCTTTTTCTTCTTCAGTGACACGTGCACTAAGAACAGCCAGACGTCTCTCAGTGACTCCTAGGTCTGCGATCCTTCTGATGCATTAGACACCACTGGTGGGTCCAGCCCAGGAGATCCTGGCACAGCGTTCCCCCAAACCTTGACGTTGATGACGCTGTCATTACTATGATCAGTCATCCTTCCGCAGTCGGCGGGCTCATGACCCTATGACCTCAGTCCCAAACGGTATTACCGTAAGAACTACTTGAGCCTGTCGTGACCAAGCCCCCCCCCCCCCCCCCCTCCCCCCTCTCCCCCCCCCCCCCCCCCCCCCCCCCCTTTCCACTGACCCACCCATTCCCGTCTGTTGTGTCATCCCTGCTTCGCCCGCCTTTTGTCTCTGTCACTGTCTGTCCCTTCGGCAGAGTTTCACGGCGGAAGCTGAGGAGCACCAAGAGTTCACAGGTGGCTTTCCTGCCTTTAAATGACTGCCGGCCCGTCCATAGGGAGCATTGCTCTGAATAGCCCATTCCCTAAACTCATTGTCCATCAGAGAGAGAGAGAGAGAGAGAGAGAGAGAGAGAGAGAGAGAGAGAGATGGGGGAGAGAGACAGAGAGGTAGAGCCAGAGAGGGAGAGAGAGACAGATCGAGAAGGGGAGAGAGACAGACAGACAGACAGGCAGACAGACAGAGATCCGGGCCGTGACTGTGTCCTAATTTTCTAACTTTCTTTTTGCTCCCTTCAGTT
>JADBJO010018325.1:0-2500 GCA_016801955.1 Conus betulinus | reverse complement strand
AGGAGTATGCAGGGCTGGGAGACAAGATAGAAGCAGCTATAGAGCGCTCTTTGAGTCCGTTTTTGACTGAAACCAAAATTACTTCTCTAACAGAGAAAGCAGCTGTTTATACGGACTGAAGGAATTGGTCCCTTTGTAGGCTTAACAATGAACGTTCGAATACACGAAATCTTAGCGTCTATATTATTCGAAAGTTTCAACAAACAGCATGCAAAAGTATAACTTCATAGGCAGTTATCATTGAGAAAGGGTTTGCAATGATTTTAGGAATCATGGGAACAGATCCTGGATCGACTGTGTCCGCCAGGGGAAGTAATCATTGATACGAACTGACATATTCACTTACTCCCCAGCACACTGATTAATCTTGCGGAGTAATGGTGGATCTGTTAATTGATGGAGATCTGCTGAATACGATCAGCCCCTAAATTCAATGACGTTGCTTCTGAACCACATTCAACCTAACCACGAGGTTATGTTAAAATAATTCGGATTTTTTCCCCTTTGTTATTGCTTAATCCAGCGACAACACAACAGAACAAAAAAAAAATTAAAGAAGGCAAAACGGGTAATCTTCTTGGTGGAGGCAATAGTGTCAATGATGAAAAGAAAGGAGTGGAGAAGTGAAAAGACATCAATTAAAAACTGGCTATGACAAGAAACAAAACGAAATGCACCCTTTGGCACGTCAAACATAATCAGACCAGAGCGAAACTCCTGGACGTGATCTTCACCACCCTCGTCCTCCCAGTCTGAAGAGTGTGTCCTGTGACCTTCTAGTGACTTACATTTGTTATCTCCCCTCCACATCTGTGGTTGTTTCGTATCAAGATCCTCAGATATGACGGGTTCAAAGTGAGTGAAGTTTTGTTGTTGTTGTTGTTGTGTTGTCGTACCCTGGCTAAAAGGCTCCAGGGATCATCCAAACAGCTGAAGTATTTGAACAGTATGGTACAAATGCATCAGCCTTTGGGATGAGAACATTACGTGTGTGACCGTTTTGTTTTATTACCCCGCCACATGGACAGCCACATTCCGACTTCGAGTGAAGTTTGACAGACGTTCAGTCAGTCAGTCATTCCCTGACCGCTGGGGTCGTCGGGGGGACGTGTGATGAGGTAGCCGCCGTTTTCTCTCCAGGCTCTTCTGTTGGTGGCTGTCGTGAGGAGATCTGGCATGGTCATGTTGGTACAGTCCTTTATATTTTCGGACCAGCTCTTTCTCTGCCGTCTTCGTCTGCGCCCCTCCTTCAACGGTACCTTGAAGGATGGTTTTTAGAGAGGATGTGTTGTGACGAAAGACGTGGCCAAACCATGCCATTTTCCGTCGTTTGACGGTTGCCAGCAGTGGTTCGTGGGGTCCAACTAGGTTGGTGACCAGGTTTCCGCACATAATCATTGGTCTTGTGTTCTTTATAGGAGATGCAGAGTAGTTTCCTCAGACGCCTGGTCTCAAACGCCTGGATTCTTCTCTCTCTCTTTTCGGCCATCAGATGCCTGAACGTTTCTGATGGCCGAAACAGAAACGTTCAGGCATCTTCCGAAAATGACGTTCATTCTCCCTGGCTCCGGAACTTATCATTTAAGGCCGTCAGTAGGTGGCGTGATGCTGATATTCTGCGAATGTTCCATCAGCGCAGACACCACCACCACGTCACAAAAAAAAAAAAAAAAAAAAAAAATCACCATCTATGGCAGGCAGTCCAGTGTGACCTGATTTTCGCTTGGACTGAACACGACTAAATTGCAATTGTGTGTGGGAAACCCAGAATGGACGGCATGGTAGAATGTAGAAGAGGGCGTAAAAGATAATGAGCTCCAGAAAACTACAATAATCGAGTAAGCACGTAAAAAAAAAATTAAGAGCCAAAAATATAAGAGGAAGCAAAGAACTTACTAAGGCCAATAGCTCAAGGGTGAGCATAGGGCCATCGACAACACTCCGCAAATCGCACTCGGTTCTTGGCTGCTCGCTGAATGCCTGTCCAGTTGGTCCCCTGCCTCTTTATCTCTGCCTCAGTGTCTCGCCTCCAGCTGCTACGAGGTCGGCCTTTCTTCCTTTTGCCCTGCGGGTTCCATGTCAGGGCTTGGCGTGTGGTGCTGGATGCTGAGGAAGGAAAGAACTGAGCAAATAAATACTCAGTAAATTGCTAGTCTTCCATACACAGCTCGAAAAGCCTTTGATTCAATAGAGCAAGAATTTGTAGCCCTAAGGCACAGAGTTTGACAGAAAAAAAACTTACAGCGTTTAAATCATAGACAATGGTAGGCTTAAGCTAAAAAAAAAAAAAAAAAAAAAAAAAAAAAGGCAGAAAGAAACTTTCTGAATAGGAATAAATAACAATAAATCACAACACCAATATCCTTATCTGGCATAAATGCCTTTATGGTGTGTGGGTGGTTTCTCTTTTTTTTCCTCAGCCATTTTAACTGCCCTGCAACTTTCCAACGATCGATTCCCTGGCCATCGTTCGCTCAGTACCAATACGGATTAGGAATGG
>JADBJO010018324.1:20000-22500 GCA_016801955.1 Conus betulinus | reverse complement strand
TGTGGTCGATTTTTTTTTCCTGCTCGGTGTAAAGGGGCAGGCTCTGGATGTCCTGTCTCTTTTACAGAAGTTTCCTTTTTTGTTCTATGTGCTTCGTGTCTGCGTGAATGGGTACCACAAGAATCGTTTGTTTAAAACCATGGGTATGTCGCTGGTTTACGATGGCAGCAAGAGTCGCTGTCATTGTCTATTATTGACTGTTCAGATGCCCCAGCATCTCTCATGATTTCCGTTCTTAACGACATTGCTTAGGATAGTTTGGTGGAGAGAGAGAGAGAGAGAGAGAGAGAGAGAGAGAGGGGACAGATGGACAGAGAGAGACGGGCAGACAGAGGAGGACACACACAAAGGGGTCAGAGAGGGAGCAAAGAGCGGCATGACTGTCAGAACATCAAAGGAAACACCCCGAGGTCACATCTGACGCTGTGAGCAGGGTCTGCCACTCTATGGTGCAACGAGAGCGTCAAATGTCTACAAGGCGTGCCTCGGTGAGGGCGCCAAGGGCTCTGTTAGTAGCCATGGTAACCTCGTCCTCTGGACATTCTCTGTTTTATTTTTTTTTTTTTTTTTTTTTAATTGGCAATACTCAATCTTGTAATTTTGCTGACAGACAAACAAACACCTCAGCAGATATGGATGAAAGAAAAAAAAATACTTTCTTGGGGAAGATACTGATCCTGTGATTTTGTTCTCGATGTTTACCATTGGATGAAAATGCTTTTGTTTTCGGAAATGTTGAGTACGCGCTCGTAAGAAAACATAATTTATGTCATGTACAAAACTATGTCATCTAATTTCTAAAGCTAAACGAAAACATGTAGATTCGAACCATTGACAGACAAACTTGATCTATGGATAACACATGTGACCCAAGCACTGTGGAAAGGAAACACTGATGGTCACTGGACGATGCTCATGTTCACCATTGTTGTTCATTTCACCGCAGGTGCTTTTTCGGATTAAAACATTTAAGGATGATCATCTTCGCTTACTTTTTTGTAGTGCTCAATTAAGAGAACGAACGATGTCGTAGGTGATTAAACTTAAAAATTGTATGGACGTTTTCTATAGCACTCCGCGAAGACAGTTGTTTGTTGTTGTTGTTACTGCTGCTGCTGCTGCTGCTGCTGCTGTTGTTGTTGTTGTGTTGTTGTCTAAAAACAAATCCTGGTGGAGCAGTGACACTATTTTCCCAATAGCTCAATTGTCTTTACGAAATTGTTTCCTTTGCAAATGTTCTTTAGCACATCCTGCCACACATGTCATTGCTCCTCCGCAAAGGCCAGTCATTAAACGAAGAACCACCCTCACCATCCACACAAATCTGAATAGCTGCCAATCTGTTATTGATTCAGAATACCACCCATAAAGTCAAATACTGGTCTGAAAATATACACAGTGAAATGAAGTGTTGGTACTAAAACGCTGTCTATAAAACCAGTCAGTTAAATTGGGTTTCGCTGAATAGTTTACCGAATATAAAAGTATACTCAAAGATGATGAAGATTTTAACTGTACATATTAAAAGGCCATTCACATAATGAACACAGATGCCAGATTAAACATCCCAAGGTCAATGACTTATTCAAGTAAAAACCACAGAAAAGGAATTGTAGGAAGAAAAGCACAATGCCAGCCTTTTGGCAGAAATGAGAGACCATTCCTTACACACCTCATGATCTCCGTTTACTGTCGGAATCTTCTCTTCCTGGTGAATCAATTCTCTGCAAAGTCACAACACCACCCCCACCATCCCCACACTCCTACACTCAACCCACCTCTTCAGTCCCGCCTCCTCTCTCTCTCTCTCTCTCTCTCTCTCTCTCTCTCTCTTCCCACCACCTCTTACTTGCTCTTTGCCCCCGCCCCCCCTCCCCCTATCTCCATACTTTCTCTCCACACTCTCTTCCCTTACAAACCAAGTGTCACCTTCTCTCTCTCTCTCTCTCTCTCTCTCTCTCTCTCTCTCTCTCTCTCTCTCTCTATTTGTCTTATAGACAGATAGATAGATAGACAGACAGATAGATAGATAGATAGATAGATAGATAGATAGATAGATAGATAGATAGATCGATAGACAGACATGCAGACAGACAGACAGACAGACAGAAGATAGATAGATAGCTATAGAGAGAGAGAGAGAGAGAGAGAGAGAGAGAGAGAGAGAGAGAGAGAGAGAGAGATATAGACAGGTAGATAGAGAGATAGATAGATAGACATGAATAGGCTGATAGATACATAAGTGGAGATAGGTAGATAGATAATTAGACAGATAAATAGATAGACGGATATGTAAGTAGATAAATGGATAGCCAGACAGAAGGCCCGATAGAAAGATAGATAGATGAATAGATAGATGGATAGATAAACAAACAGACGGACAGATAGATAGATAAAATAGATAGATAAAAAATAGATAGATAAAATAGATAGATAGATAGATAGATAGATGAACAGATAGACAGACAGACAGACAGAGAGACAGTCAGATAGACAGATA
>JADBJO010018324.1:0-2500 GCA_016801955.1 Conus betulinus | reverse complement strand
TCGACGATACCCCCCCCCCCCCTCGCCCCCCCTCCGCCCCTCTCTCCCCTCCCCCTCCACTTACTTCCTTCCCTTCCTGACCCCATTTACCTCTGGTCCCACCCCATCCCCTCCCCCTCCCCCCCCCCCACACACTGTCTTCATCCCTCACCTGTTTAGTTTCTCCGCACAACGTTACTTACGACATATTCCGTGTAGACGAAGAGCGTTCCAACCGGAAAACTATCTGCTACGTTAAGAAAAAAAAAGGTTGGTTCAAAGTAAGCGCCGACAGCTGGCGGAAACGGAAACAACTTTAGAGAAATATCACAGTTCCGCCGGTCAGAAGAGACAAACACGTTACAAGACAAAAAAACACGACGCGCTTCGACCTCTTTGGTCTTCTTCAGGCAAGATAAATGACATTCAGACCAATGAAAATAAAGAACGAGCAATCACTCATCTTCTCGAATTGGGTACAGAATTAACTTAAAAAACAACAAACAACAAACAAAAAAAAACAACAACAACAACAACAACAACAACACCACCACCACCACCACCACCAAGCACAACAACAAAGCGCCCAGTGTGTGCCTCAATTTATGGGAAGTTTACATCAGTTTAGGCAGAACGTCCATTTATGACAATTCAAGCAGAAAGTCCACTGTGCGCCCAATTTGAGAAGGTAATTGATTCTCATTCTTCATTTTCATTGTTCTGAAAGTTATTTCTCTCGCCCGAAGAAGACCAAAGAGGTCGAAACGAAACGCGTCGTGTTTTGTCTTTCAATTTGTTTGGCCCCCCTTTTGTTGTAACATTTGTTGTAACTTTGTTCAAGGGAAAAATAACAACAACAACAACAACAACAACAACAAAACAGCCGCCGTGGCGAAGTGGTTAGCGTCGCGGACTCCCGGCTGGGAGGTCGTGGGTTCGAATCCCATCAGAGTCATGTGGGTTTTTCTACCCCGACCGACCGGCTCCTACCCAGAGTTGAGTTGCTACGGGCTCAGTTGGGAAGACTGGGACCACACAGTCGAGTTTCATCCACTTAATGGATGCGTTTCTGAAAGTGTTGCTCAAATTTCCTGACCAACACTGCAGGTGCCTGTATCTCTCGGGCCTGGTTGACGCCGGGATATATTATGAAAGGAAGCATAGAGTACAGCCCTGTCATGTAGTCTCAGACCGAAATGGAAATCCGTAGCATCATCTTAATCATCCTCATTCTCATCGATCAGCGTTAAAAAAAAAAAAAGTCTCAAATTCTGTGGCCCTTCATGCCCTGCTCTCATGGCGACCTCAGTTTCGATGTCCTCTCCACGTCTGTGGCCTTCGTTTGGTTCCGTCGGGGTCACCGGTATCGGCGAGTCCATGGGGGCTGTCGTTGGACGGACGTGGCGGCGCCTCCGGAGGGAGAGCTCACTCATGCCGGCTCCGCGACTAAGCAATTATTGTCGTCAGTAGGGGGCTTAGTAGGTGGTGTCCTGCGTATGTTATCAGAAACAGGCGCCACTGAACACCACCGAAGTGACTCGGCAGCAGTGCAGAGTCTTCTCCGGTGGGTTGCCTCTTGACGACTTGACATTGACTGCTCCCTGTGGATTGTCGGTGCCGGGGCTGCGGCGGGGCTGACCGGGCTGTGGCTGTGGACGGGATGTCAGAATGAGCGGCGTGTGTGCACTGCCTCTGAGTTTGGCGCAGAGGTTGGGACAGCAAAAAAAAAAAAAAAAAAAAAAAAAGTGTGGGGGTGGGGGGGAAATCACCTGGGGGAACATTTGCCGTGGTCATCAGATGGGATGGGGACACCGCTTCATCTCACAGTTTTATTTTATTCTACTTTTCAGAGTCGAACGAGAGACGAAAGTGGAGGGGGTAAAAGGTGGTGGTGGTGGGGGGGGGGGGGGGGGGGGGGGACGAGGCGATGGCAATTGCAAAGACGTCTGCATAATCTTACTGGATTGAAATTAAATCCCCCTTGTCAATGAGAATATCGATTTTTTTTCTCCTCAAGCAAGCAACACACAGCAACAGGACCACGCAAGCAAAGCACGCACGCACGCACGCACACAACTACCAACCACAACACACCATCACCACAACACACACACACAAATACACACGCAGTGGCACACAAACACACACCACACACACACACCCACACACACACACAACCACACCCAAACACCACAACCACACACACAACACAAACAAGAAAGACACACCACGGGCACACACACACACACACACACACGACACACACAACACAAACACCGAACAGAAACAACAAGCACGTTACACACACACACCCACACCACACACAACACACACCACCCAACAACACCACACAAAAAACACACAAGCACTTTCGACACACAAAACAAACAAACACACACACACACACATCAACACACACAACACACCCAAGCACGCACGCCACACACACACCACACACAAACAAAACACACACGCAAACACAAACACACAACACAAAAACCAACACACAAGAGGAAAGCAA
>JADBJO010018323.1:30675-35596 GCA_016801955.1 Conus betulinus | reverse complement strand
TGGAAAATGAGGGGGATCATGCATACATTCTTTTCACTATAAGATTGGCTTCATCGGGGAAGAGACAAATGGTGAGATGACATGTAACAAACTAAATCCCTAAATTTATTTAAAAGACGCCGTCTCTGTCCGTCTGTCTGCTGGTCCGTCTGCTATCTGCCAAACGGCCTCGCTCTCTCTCTCTCTCTCTCTCTCTCTCTCTCTCTCTCTCTCGTTCTCTCTGTGTGTGTGTGTCATTTTTTTTTTTTTTTGGGGGGGGGGTGGGGGTGGGGGGGGGGGGGGGGGGTGTTGGGGGCTGGGGGGTTGGGGGCGGGTGGATGTGGGGGCGACGGATGGGTGTGTGGGGTGGGTGGGTGTTGGGGTGGGTGGGTAATGGTGGTGGTGGTGGTGGTGGGACGCGGTGAAGATCGCTCACGCGCTTGGGTAGAGGGAAGGAGAGGGAGACGAGCAATTGGCACCAATGATATCCTTTCAGGCGTGAGTATATACGGAATTGGTTGCTTACGCATAATTTTGCTTTCGTATTGTGTCTTTAACAGATAACTTCCATTATTAACATATTTGAGAGAGGGAGGAGGGGGAGAGAGAGTGTGTGTGCGGGTGTATGTGTAAAACAAAATGAAAAAACTGAAAATAGTTAAGTCCTTTGTCTCATCTATGTTGTTTTCCTTTGTATAAGCAACACATTATCTGAGTGAGTGTGCCAGTACACCACACATTAGAACATTAACAACCCATACACTTTGTATCAATTGCCAAAACACTAAAATCAGCAAAAAGATGTCCATTTGTAAGAGAACACACAGACTATGCATGGTGTGTAAGAGATTGGTTGGGAAAGAAAATGAAGAAAAAGGGGGAAAAAAAAAAAAAGAGAGAGAGAAAAAAAAACTAGCAGTGGAATTTTTTTTTTTTTTTTCGCTTCTTGTTTTTCTTGGCAGATGAAGAGGACAGTGTGAAGCACCAAAAAATGAAGAGGTGGATTTTGGCCTAAGGGGGAAAAAAAAGAAAAAAGTAAAAAAAAAAAAAAAGAAAGAAAGAAAAAAAAAACTACCACTTAGGTACTCCACTGATCCGAGAACTGATGCCACAAAAAAGTAGCGTTCACCAGGGCTCTGTGTTGGAATCTGTGTTGTTACGATTTTAATCTCAACCTTTGTCGGAAATTATTTCATTCCCTCCTTGTTTCTGTTTGTCTATGTCTGTCTCTGTCTGTCTCTGTCTCTCCCTGTCTCTGCCAGTCTGTCTGTCTGTTCATCTGTCTGTCTGTCTCTCTCAAAACAAAGGACATGTCAAACTGAGCGTGAATAACCTGTATTACTCATGCCATATTGCGACAATTCTAATCGGGTTGAACGCACACACTTTTGAATTCTATTTTGTTTTTCACATAAAACGGGACAGGGTTTATTCAGTCTCCTCTGTGGGATGGACGTACCCCTTACCCACCCACTGTGGATAGCTGGGCCTCTCTGACCGTCCCCCCTGACCACCTCCTCATGCTGAAATGGCTCAGCCTATCCCTTTCTGACTGTACATTCGATTCCTTGTCAGTGTACGTGGGGGGACGAACGGAACAACACTTCTTAGACAAGCTCTGCACCCACAAACCTTTCGTCCAATACTTCAGCGAAGACGTCCACCTGCGCTTCATCAGCGGGGCTCTTGACATCTGCTCTAAGGGTTTCAACATCGAGTTCTTCATGCCAGTCTGGCACCTGAAGCGAGCGGGCGGCGGCAGGAGCCAGTGGAACTGTACGGTGCCGGGTTTCCAGCAGGACTATGGCAGGTGGTTCCCATGTAATGCCGAGTGGGACTGTGTGGGTGGGGAGGACGAAGAGGCGTGCTGGTACGTCAACTCCACGATGTGTGGGGCCTCCCAGTGGTGGCTGGCCGGGAAGTGCTATCAGCTGATGACGGAGAAGCTGCCGTGGCCCGAGGCCTCGGGGGAGTGTCGGAGGAGGGGCGGGGTTCTGGTCAGCCTGAACTCGCCCAGCGAGTGGAAGGCGGTGCACGAGGTGCTGGAGCTGAAAGGGTTCGGGAAGATTCACATTGGGTTGAGGACTTGGCGTGCTCCCCAAATGTAGGATTTCATTTGTGTGTGTGTGTGTGTGTGTGTGTGTGTGTGTGTGTGTGTGTGTGTGTGTTTTAAGTCGAGATTACTCTTTCTGTCTCTCTGTGTCTGTCTCTGTTTGCCTGTCTTTTTTTAACGTTTCTTTGAACGAACAGATGTGTACATGAACAACTTATTGAACTGAAGCAACAAGCAAATGCGTATGATGTGCTCAGTGATGGAAAGTTTAACAACAACAAAAACACATCGGCGGATTGCATAAACAACATTGACACTTAAGACAGAAATAAAAATGCTGAATATGAAAAATTGGAAAATTTGTAGATATTTTAATTCAAATTAAAGACAGGAAAGAAGATAGAACAGATCAGTAGAATCTAACAGCGATGCAAACAGACAATCTACACAACAAATACCATGATTCCTAGTGCACCGAACTTACACAAATTTGAAGAGAGAGAGAGAGAGAGAGAGAGAGAGAGAGAGAGAGAGAGAGAGAGAGAGAGAGAGAGAGAGAGATGCGTCCATCTCCCAAAACACTAAAGAGCCCAGTCCTGTGTCGCAGTGGATCTAGTGCAGAGTCATCAACTGAGGGAGTACTAAACCGCCTTATACAGCCGTCCGAGGGCCAGCCTGGCAGCAACGTCAACGACAAGAAGAAAAAAAAAGAAGAGAAAACAAGAAGATGAACAAGCATAAGGAGATGAACAAGATCAGGGAAAACAAGTACCTGAGAAGAACAGGAAGATGAGGAAAAAAACTAATTCGCTATGATATTAAAAACGTTTACTTTGGGCGATAAACGGTGCACAGTTTTGAAAATTCTTTCGTTTTCTTCCTGGCTAATGTTTGGTCACCAAAAAGAAGTGTGTGAGTATCAATACAGTTAGGACTGAGAGTGAATATGGTATTCGTTGTTATCTTTATGTAGTTTGAACAATCTAACAGATAGTGCTCTGTGTTTTCTGTGTGATGGCCACACGCACATTTTGAATCAGCCAGTAGATGTCTGTTGTGTAAGTCGTGATTAATGTTACTCATTCCTAAGCGTAATCTACAATGGTTATTTGATCCTGCCTCGATCCAATGTAATAATAGGAGGGAAAACAGTAGTGTCTGACGTAGTCAGAAAACGTTTAAATTGGCTGATAGAGTTTGTTGACTTAATGTCGTCTGGAAGGTTGTTCCACAAAATGACTGTACTAGGTAAAAATGATTTTTTTTTTTAAAATATAATTTGGTTCTAAATCGTGGCACTGTTCTTTCTAGTGGCCGACGCCTATGGTAACGATTTTGGTCCGAGACTAGAGAAGGGGGCAGATCAGCTAAATAGTTTGGACAGATTCCAGTAACCATTTTATGAAATTGTATCAGCTTGTGTCTTTTCCGTCTTTCTTGTAATGAACAAAAGCCAGACTCTTCGTATAATTTCTGGTGACTTGTTCCCTTAACTCCACCAATGATGATACAAATTGCTTCTAGCTAGGTGTAGCTTTTCTAACATGATTGACTGAGTATCTGTGCAGTTATCCCACAAAATGTCTGCATAGTCAAAATGGGGTAAAATAAAGGATTTGTACATCGTCTCCAACGTATTTCTGGTTCGTCTGTATTTGTATTTTTTAAGACACGCAGTTAACATATTCACTTTGTTGGCTATGGATTGGATGTGTTCGTCCCACTTGCAGTTGTCTTGAAAAGTTACTCCTAAATGTTTGTGAGATTTGGACGGTTCTACGGTCTTCCTTCAAATGTAAGTGGTAAAATTTGGCACAGATCACGGGTAATATTGACGAGTTCGGTTTTATTCTCGTTAAGTTAAGTTTTCCAAAGTTTGGCCCAACAGGCAACTTTCTGGAGGTCAGAATTTCATATTTCTCCTCTGATGTTTGTGCATCATTTAAGGCGAGCGATAAACTAATATCGTCGGCAAACAATTTAATTGTTGCCTGGATTCCATTTACAATGTCATTAATGTATAACAAAAACAGTAAAGGACCAAGGACAGATCCGTGGGGAAACACCTGCTGGAATTCTTTTCAACTCAGACTTTTCGCTTTTTATAACTACTGATTGTTGTATATTATGTAGGTAATCGCGAAAAAAAAAAGTCCAGTAATTTCCTTCTGATCCCCACTGCTGCTAGCTTTAGTAAAAGTCGCCTGTGCCAGACACGATCAAAAGCTTTTGAGATATCAAAGTAGATTGATGTGTTGTGATCCCACGATCAAAAGAGGAACAAAGATAATTATATGTGTCCAGAAGCTGGTTGACTATGGAATCACCTGGTGTAAAACCTGATTCCAAAGGAGTGATGACTTCATTTGTTTTTAAGAATGCGTACACATGTTTGTGGACACATCTCTCAATAGCTTTACCAACACAGCCAAGGAGAGAGATCGGGCGGTAATTATTATACAAATCTCTTGGTCCTTTTTTGTGAATAGGTGAAACATGAGCTCTCTTCCACAAGGACGGAAATTTACCTTCGTTCAAGCATTTATTAAATAACCGAGTAAGAGGACTAGCTACAACATTTACTGCACATATAAGTAGTTTGTTGTGGATGAGGTCTGGACCAGATGATTTTGTCTTGTCAAGATTTCTAACAACTGATATGATATCGTCTTCAGTAAGTACAATTTCATTACTTTCATAATTGGCAAACGACATCTGTGGTAGTTCGTCATCGTCGTTGTCGAGAGTGGATTTTCTATGAAAAAGTTATTTAGTGTATCGGCTTTGTCTTTATTAGAATAATACATTGTCCCGTTTGACAGTAAAGGAGGAATGTCATCACTGTTAATACCCTTTTTATTGAAAAAAAAACACAAAACTAAACAAACT
>JADBJO010018323.1:15675-25675 GCA_016801955.1 Conus betulinus | reverse complement strand
AACCAGCATATTTTGTGGTTTCCGTGTCAGTTCACAGAGAGAGAGAGAGAGAGGGGGGGGGGGGGGGGGGGGAGGGGGAGGAGTGAAAGAGAAAAAGGGGATGGGGTGGGTGGGTTGGAGAGAGAGAGGGAGACAGAAAGAGACAGACAGAGACAGAGAGAAAGGAAATGCCAAAACATGGGCGTGAAACTGCGTCAGGAATGCAGACTAGTCAATATCCCGATCGTGATCCTGAACGCGCACTTCAAATAAAATAGTTGGCTCTTTACACTTATTTATTTGACCCACACATTGAAAAGGGGTTACTCTGTTTGCGATGGAAAGACAGGTGTTATTTTCCCTTACTTTGTGTTGTCTGGAATAGGGTCTGTTGATGCTGAGATGACTCCTGGCCTAGAGCCGGACACATTTTCCATGACCAGACGGTGACATGGTGACTGTTCATGGAATGCTCATGCGAAGCTGTCTGGGTTTACATATTCTCTCCGTCCTAGTCCTGTTGCCTACAGGAACTGTCTTTGGAAGTGTAGTCTGTTCCTTCTGCTACATTAAAAAAGAGAACACCCCTTTTACGTTTCGCATCAGTACAACGCTGGCACCTAAGAAATAACCTCCAAATTATTCTTAGCGACGAATATTTTCAGTACATGGATTTTTTTTTTTTTTTTTTTTGTTGTATAGAAATTTTCTGTTCGTCTCATGTATAGAGCATGAAGCATTTGCTCTGATGAAAACAATAGAGTATAAAAAAAAAAAGAAAAAAAAAAAAAAAAAGAGGGTATGGTGCATGAATACGAGATTCAGTCTGATCAGGTATCATCCGTGTTTCTGCTTTTGTCTGTCTGAATGTCTGTCTGTCTGCCTGTCTCTCTCTCTGTTTGCGCGCGCGCACGCGCGTGTGTGTGTGTGTGTGTGTGTGTGTGTGTGTGTGTGTGTGTGTGTGTGTGTGTGTGTGTGTGTGTGTGTGTGTGTGTGTGTGTGTGTGTGTGTGTGTAAGTGCGCGTGCGCTTGTGCGCACGACCTCATAGATATGCAAACACGGTCATGATAGCAGCTTTTTGTCAGCAATATACAACCAGAGAAAGGAAAAAAGAAGCCCAAACAGCAGTTCAACCCAAAAAATTCCATTCCTCAGTTATATGCCCTCACTTATGATTGACAGTGCCTGCAGCTCAGCCAGAGATGCGACAACATGGCGCAGTGTGTGTCTGCAAACGACGAAAAGGGGTGTACACAAGACATGGACTGGACGGAGTTGAACCATGGTGGTCCTTACCGTTCAATGTTGTGTTCTTGTCAAGGGAAACAACCACACACACTCATCAATGACATCTCAAGGTCAGGAGAGTCGTGCCCCGGGTCTCTCACTTCCTGTGTCCTACTTCCGACATGACCCTGTGTCTGCCTGTCTATCTGCGATGTAAACGCCATCCACGACTGCCCGGGGCGTGAGGATGAAGCAGACTGCCAGACGTACCAGTGTCCTGGCTACTATCGCTGTCGCCAGTCCCGCGTGTGCGTGTCTGCCGAGCACGTGTGTGACGACAGGTATGGCCAGTGCCCTCAGAATGATGATGAGCTGTTGTGTCACTTCACCTGTCCACCTGAATGTAGGTGCTTCGGGTTGGCGTTTTACTGTAACCGGTCTGCCGCTGTCGGTGACCATCCAGAACTTCCCTTCTTGAACGCAGACAGGAGCAACATGACGTTGATGGACTTGATGAACATCACCATGCTGGTCCACGTCA
Source organism: Conus betulinus (assembly GCA_016801955.1). Lineage (NCBI taxonomy): Eukaryota > Metazoa > Mollusca > Gastropoda > Neogastropoda > Conidae > Conus > Conus betulinus. The sequence continues at coordinate 23,927 of JADBJO010018323.1, read as the reverse complement.
GTTTGGGCGTCTTGTTTTTCTGTCTCACGTTCAAGCACCTGCTGGCCTAACTTGATCAGTCTGGACCTCAGCGATAACCTCATCACCTGTCTTCTACCTGGTGACTTCAGTACCCTCAGATCTCTGCAAGTGCTTGTTTTGGCGGGAAACCCACTTGACCTTCAAGACGGTCTCTCTGGTCTGTCCACTTACACCAAACTTCGCGTATTGGACCTGTCCCGTGTGAGCGTGGACGCAGTGAACGTGGATCCTTTGCACACACTGACTCGTCTGGATCAGCTCAACCTGTCGGGCGGTGGAGTGCGTCACGTGCAGGGCTCGGGTTTCCGGGTTCTACGATCGTTGCGCTCTGTGGATCTCTCAGGCTGTCCAGTAATCACCTTTCCTCCACAGCTGTTCCACAATCTTCTCAAACTTCGGTCCGTGACAGCCAGCAATTATAAAAACTGTGTTGCCCAGCGCTTCTTCCCGAGGAGTTCAGCCCCAAGTGGTGTCGGGTTCCGAAAGACGCCGTGTCGTCCTGTCAGGATTTGATGCAGAGTCACCTCCACCGGGTTATCCTGGCTCTGCTAGCCATCCTGGCGTTGGTGGGAAACCTCACCAGTTTCCTGTACCGCACCGTCTTCGACAAAGGAACGCGGCGGTTCGGTTCGGATTCGGCGTCTTCGTCCTGCATCTATGTGTGTCTGATTTCTTGATGGGGGTGTACCTGATGGTGATCGGACTGGCTGACTACAGGTACAAAGACATCTACCTGTGGAACGACTACTCCTGGAGACACAGCATCACCTGCAGGGTGGCCGGGTTTGTGTCTCTCCTGTCCTCTGAGGTGTCCGTCTTTCAGATCTGCTTCATCACCATGGATCGCTTCCTGGTGCTGCACTTTCCCTTCAGCCAGTTCCACTTCACGCCGACGTCGGCGCATATGGCCAGCAGCGCCGCCTGGTGGGCGGGGCTCGTGCTGGCCGCCACGCCTCTGACCCCTGTGACGTCACACTGGCAGTTCTACAGCCAGACCGGCATCTGCATTCCGTTGCCCATCACCAGGACCGAGTTCCCGGGACAGCATTACTCCTTCGGTAATCTGGATCGCCCTCAACTTCGTCCTCTTCCTGTTCATAGCTTCGGGGCAGGTGTTCATCTACTGGTCGGTCACCTCCAACACGTTGACCGGCTCCGGCGCCATCGGCAGGAAGTCCACGGACCAGGTCCTCGCTCGGCGGCTGATCACCGTAGCTGTGTCGGACTTCGCCTGCTGGTTTCCCATCGGCGTCCTAGGGATGGCGGCGGTCGGAGGCGTGGACGTTCCGATGGAAGTCAACGTCATCATGGCCGTCTTGGTGTGCCCGCTCAATTCCGCCCTCAACCCGTTCCTGTACACCGTCAACGTCATTCTGGAACAGCGGAGGAAGAGCCGTGAGAAACAGCTGATGATCGTTTTGTCTCAGTTGCAGGACGTTCTGCTGTGAGTTTGCTGGCGGCGTCCGGTTGTTGTCTTCCTCATGACAGCCCTGATATTATGGCCCTTTACGGTCGGCTGGGTTAGAAGCAACTCTCTCTCTCTCTGTCTCTGTGTCTGTCTGTCTGTCTGACAGCCTGCTTGCCTATCTACTGGCCTGCCTGCCTGCCTGCCTGTCTGTCCGTCTGTCTCTGTGTCTGTCTCTGTCTGTCTGTCTCTCTGTCTGTCTGTCTCTCTCTCTGCTTCTGTCTCTGTGTCTCTGTCTCTGTCTCTGTCTCTCTCTCTCTCTCTCTCTCTCTCTCTCTCTCTCTCTCTCTCTCTCTCTCTCTCGTCTTCTTCATCATCCTTCTTTGTCTTCTTGGTGTCACTCAGCTACACAATCCAGACGTTAATGTTGCTAAATGAGGCAGCCACGCCCAGGCCCTTTCAACAGTTGCACGGTTTTAGTTCTACGCTCTGTTTTTTGCAGCATGAATACACAAAAAAGGCATCAGCCAGTTCCTGACCTCTGGCAGGTAGCAGTCATGTCCCTTAGGTCCCTAGTCTTAATGTGCGTGCCAAGTCTTAATTGTCGTCAATAGTCTCAATGTATGTCCCTAGTCTTAATATGCGTCCCTAGTCTTACTGTTTGTCAACAGTCTTTAATGTATGTCCGTAGTCTTAATATGCGTCCCTAGTCTTACTGTTTATCAACAGTCTTAATGTATGTCCCTAGTCTAAATATACGTCCCTAGTCTTAATGTGCGTCCCTAGTCTTACTGTTTGTCAGTAGTCTTAAAGTATGTCCCTAGTCTTAATGTGCGTGCCAAGTCTTAATGTTCGTCAGTAGTCTCAATATAGGTCCCTAGTCTTAATGTGCGTCCCTATTCTTAATGTGTGTCCCTAGTCTTACTGTTTGTCAATAGTCTCTCAACATAGGTCCGTAGTCTTAATGTGCGTCCCTGTGCGTGCCTGCACCCTATGTGTGTGAACACAGCACAGGCTGCCAAAGGTTGGTGCAGGATTGCTCCTGGCTGGTTGGTTCGGCAAGTGGAGGACAGTGCTTTCTCTGGGTCCTACCCGCACCTTCGGGTGTATCTTTTCTCTTCAGCATGTTGTGATGAAAAAAATCATTAAGATCCAATGATTGGCAGTCAAAGACCAACTGCAGGTGACCATTCTGAAGACTTGAAAGTATTTCAGTAGGAAGGAAAGACACCGTACGTTGATGTACTCAATGACATCAGCCAATCATTGGTGTACTCCGTGACATCAGCCAATCATTGGTGTACTCCGTGACATCAGCCAATCATTGGCAATCAAAGACAAACTGTAGGTGGCGATTCTGAAGGTTGGAAAGTATTTTAGTAGGAAGTAAATATACCTGATGTTCTCAATGACATTTCCACAATGAACAGCAGCATATGTATGCTTTACTTGGCTGACCTACACTGTTCTTTTGGGCGTCATACGGACAATGATGCATTTGGATTTATTTTTGTTGTAGACCGTACAAATACGGACATTTTAACAATAAGCACAACGTATTATTTATCCTACGTGGCGCATCATATATAAAAGTTACAGGGAGCATTATTTATAAAAGTTACGTGGAACATATCATTTATAAAAGTACGTGGAGCATCATTTATATAAGCTAGCTACGTGGAGCATCATTCATAAAAGTTACGTGGAGCATATTGTTTATAAAAGTTACGTGGAGCATCATTTATAAACGTTACGTGGAACATATCATTTATGAAAATTACGTGGAGTGTCATTTATAAAACGTTTCATGGAGTATCATTTATATAAGTGTTTCCAACCTATGCGACTGGAAATCGACCACGGAAAAAAAATGATGGATAAGATTAGAATCTTGACTGCTTTCAAAATAACAAAATGTGGGATTTTTTAGTGTTAAAGATAATGCAGATTTTTTCCCCATTAAAAGTATTAAACGTAATGTAAAATGACAGATTCGTGAGATGTTGATCTTAAACATGTTTGCAATCAGAATTCAAGATCGCGTGCTCGAGAACACTAATGACTCTCTCTCTCTCTCTCTCTCTCTCTCTCTCTCTCTCTCTCTCTCTCTCTCTCTCTCTCTCTCTCTCTCTCTCAAATTCTTGTGTATAAGAGTCCAAGTGTTTTAGGATTTTGTTGATCTTAAACATGTTTGCAATCAGGATTCAAGATCGCATGTTCGAGAACACTAATGACTCTCTCTCTCTCTCTCTCTCTCTCTCTCTCTCTCTCTCTCTCTCTCTCTCTCTCTCTGTATGCAAATACATGCATGCATCATCTATCTATATCTCTATCTATTTATCTGTCCGTTTGTCTGTCTGTCTGTCTGTCTCATCATCTATCTATATCTCTATCTATTTATCTGTCCGTTTGTCTGTCTGTCTGTCTGTCTCTCTCTCTCTCTCTCTCTCTCTCTATATATATATATATATATATATATATATATATATATATAGAAAAAAAATTCGTGGAGAGCGTGGCAGCAGAGAATCCTCAGAAGAAAAGCCCCTTCAAGCAAGTGTTTCGGCCCCTATCTCCTGACACTCTAGGGGGTGCTGGGCCACACCCGGTTCATGACTCTGGATGTCCCTCTGCTGCCCCTTTTTCCCCATCTCGGAACGAGCATGGCTGGGATTCGAACCCATGCCCCTCTGGACATGCTCATTTTCCACTTAATGACTCGCGCACTAACCACTGAGCCACTGGGACACCTGATATTTGTAGGAAAGTTAAGCCTTATGAAGTTCACTTTTGTTCCTCCTTGACCAGATCCAGCTTGAACACCTCTCTGCTGCTTCTGCCATTGCTTTCAGGGCTCTGGTTTTTTCCCTCCCTGCAACTGAGAGCTGTTTCATGAGGCTGTATGCAGACGTTCCTACAAACCCCCTAGCTCCAATTTCTGCAATGAGGACTTTGACCTGATAGACTTCTCTCCTCAGGGTGTTTGCCAGATCAGCATACTTTTCAGTCTTGTAGATTTGAGCTGCCTCCATTCTGTTCTCATATGGCACCGTGAGCTCGATCATGATCAGCTGCTTGGTTGACTGAGAGTGGACTACTATGTCTGGTCTCATGCACTCTTGCTGATGATCTCTGGGTGACTCTTCCATTCTGGGAGGTCTGCAGTGCACTCCCAGTCATCTGCCCGTCCAGTAGACTCTGCCTGCATGTTCCGAGTGGCACTGTTGTTCTTGGCCATGATTTGCTGCCTCCTGCCGTGAAGAATGTTGCGGGTGCTTTGGAGTCCTGATTTTCCCTTTGTGGTGTTGGTACTAGCCCAGACTACTTGTACAATCTTTTTGAGCGCTTGGTTGTGCCTCCATGTGTACCTTCCTTGAGCCAGGGCTACTTTACATGAGCTAAGGACATGCTCCACTGTTTGTTTTTCATGGCAGAAGGGGCATGAAGGATCGTCTGTTTTTCCCCACTTCACCAGGTTTGCATTTGAAGGCAGAAGGTCATATGCAGATCTGAGAATGAAGCTGATCCTGAGAGGGGCCATGTGCCAAATGTATCATTCCAAGTGAGACTTCTCTGGAGCGCATTCTCCCACGTTGTCCATTGCCCTTGCTGGCTCTGCTGGACTGCTTTTTTGGAGTCTTTTTTGGTCTTCTTCTTTTCTCATCTCCTGAATCATCCTGTCTCTTTTGGCTTTTCCTTTGGCCTTTGACCACCATTCAGTTTTGGTCACCCCCAGTCCTTGTCTGTTGGTCTGTGTGTGTCCTGTTATTTCTCTGATCTTGAGACTTTCTTTTGCAGAATCCATCGCCTCTTGAACTTTCCATTTTCTGCCTGTCTTCAGCTGGGGCTTGATTGCTTCTACCACCTTGTCTCCTGAGTCCTCCAACATGCTTTGAAGTCTGATCTTCCCTGCTTTGTATTCCTCCAGGATGGATTTCAGTGGTAGTTTCAGCTTTGCTTGGCGACAGTACAGCGCTATGTCAGTCAGACAGGGTGGGACACCAAGCCATTTCCTTGTGAACTTGTTGATTTTGGATTCCATTGCCTCCACTATGCTGGTGCAGATGTCGTATATCATCAGAGGCCATAGGAGCTTTGGTATCAGCATGAACTGCAGACACCAGACCTTGTATTTGCCAGGGGAGCCCACATTGTCAATGGTCTCCAAGCCTTCTTCCGACATCTGTTTGGTTTCTTTTGCTCTTCGTGTGTCTTTCAGCGTATCATCATACCATCTTCCAAGGCTCTTGACTGGTTCTTCTGTAACTGTTGGAATGGCCTGGTTGGCAACACTGAAGACCACAGATTCGGCCACTTTATCTTTCCTCAGTGAGAGACTCTGTGATTTCTTTGGCTTGAACTTCATTCTGGATGAGGCAAATATGTCATCCAGCCTCTCCAGCACATGGCGTGTCTCGTCTTCTCTGGATGAAATCACTGCAGTGTCATCCATGAAAGGCTTTGAGAGGGGGCATCTTGTATCCATCGCCAAGGTCTGCTTGTCTTGCGTTGCTTGTTGCTGCTTTCAAGATGACTTCCATTGCCAACACGAACAGTATTGGGGAAATTGCAAAGCCCATTGCAATGCCAACTTCCAAGGTTATCCAATCTGTTGTGTACTCCATGGTTGAGAAGCGCATTGAGAAACCATCGAAGTACTTCTTGAGCATGTCGCGGATGTTCTTTGGCACATGGTACATCTCAAGAGCCAACTGTATCATCTCATGGGGTACAGATCCATATGCGTTTGCCAGATCAAGCCACACTATGTCCAGGTCTCTCTTTTCTGTTTTTGCTCCTTGGATTGCGTTCCAGATCATTGTGGCGTGTTCTACACAGCCAGCCACGCCTGGAATGCCACCTTTTCTGGACTGGCACATCCAGGTACTTGTTTTCCATGCGGTACTTGGTCAGCCTGCTGCCATAACACAGAAGAAGATTTTTTCCCTTCGACGTTCAGTAGTGATATTGGCCTGAACTGGCTGATGTCACTTGAGTTTTGCTCTTTGAGAATGTACACACCATCTGCCGTCATCCACTGGCTGCTGATCTTCTGATTTCTCCAAGCTGATCGCAGCAGCCTGTGGAGCCACACCAGCACCTTGGGACATTTCTTGTACAGCTGGTAAGGTATTCCGTTTGGCCCTGGTGATGATTTGGCTCTGGCTTTGTCGACTACCTTCTTGATTTCCGCCAACGTTGGAGGCTTGTCATTGAACTGTTCCTCAGGGTTGGTTGGCCACACCAGACCTTGAATGTCGAGTGGTGCTTTGCTCTGTGAGTCAGAGTATGTTTCCTCAGATGCTGCTCAAGAACTTCTTTGTCCACACTTAGGGTCCCAGATTCTGGCTGCTCAAACAGAGTTCTGGCAAACTGGAAGGGGTCTCTGAAGAAGCGCTCTTGTGTCTTTTTGCTCTTCCTCTTCCTCGCAGATTCCGCTTTGCTGAGGGCGCTGTGTTTTGCTTTCAGGTCTTCCCAGAGTTTTTCCAAGCCTTGTTTTTCAGCTGGCAGTGCGATCTTCATTTGCTTCTTGAGGTTTTTCTTTTGGACCCCTGATCTTGTCCATCTCTTGGCGTTTGAATTTCTTTGAGGTGTTTTCTCTTTAGGTAGTTTTGCTCCATAGGCGTCTCTACATGTGGCATACACAATGTCCCCATATGTGGCTAGTTTGTGTTCCAGGGTGCTTTTCTTTATCAGTGCATCAAGTCTTGGACGATTTTTGTATCCAGTTTCTCCCAATCTTTAGTCTCGTTTGCTCGTTGCAGTTGAATTTCAGGCGCCTGGCATCGACGGCCTGTGCAAATTCCTCATCCGAACCAACAGCGTGGATGTCCTTGGCACTGTGGTTTAAATCCTGGCCTCGGTCTTCCGACGTCTTAGCTGCTGATGCAGTGCACTGCTGCTCATTCAGATGAGTCTTCACACATCCCATCTTTGTTCTGTGGATCTTCATGTCACGGGTGGTAGCGAAACGCTTTCCACAGACACATGGATATTCCATGTAGATATTCCATATCTATATCTATCTATCTATCCATCTATATATATATATATATATATAGATATAGATATATATGTTGAACACACACACACACACACACACACACACACACACACACACACACACACACACACACACAATAAATGTGTGTGTGTGTGTGTGTGTGTGTGTGTGTGTGTGTGTGTGTGTGTGTGTGTGTCCTGGTTCAACCGAAGGATGTTTAAATAAATAATATATATATATATAGTCATAGACATGTAAACAACTGGTCAACTGATCTCTTAACTCCTTTTGTGTATAATGTCCTGGCTCAACCGAAGGATGTTTAAATATATATATATATATATATTTAAACATATATATATATATATATATATATATATATATATATATGTATATATCAAGAATACTGCTAAAACGCCTAATAAAATTCTTAAAGTGCTCAACCCCTTGGGGAGCAACATCTGTTAAAAAAATTGGATGATAAAACTTCCTTTTATCATCCAATTTTTAACATATATATATATATATATATATATATATATATATATATATATATATATATATATATATAGTCATAGACATGTAAACAGCTGGTCAACTGATCTCCTAACTTCGGGTTTCTATCACACAATGGTTGACTTGTCATCAAGCAGCCAAACAGTGCGGTGTCTTTCCGAGTTGTGCTGGGCATGGGAAATGCTTACATCAGTTTATGTGCAGTTTAAACATTGAAAGTAAGATCATGACACATTTTGTAATAATGTGCATTTCAAATCTGGTCAATGTGGATGAAAAAGAAATTCCATGCGATCACCCTGCTTT
>JADBJO010018323.1:10000-14697 GCA_016801955.1 Conus betulinus | reverse complement strand
GTCACAGATGATGGCCGATGTTTTAGTTTACCCCGTTATAGCCCTTACTAACGGCTGTAACGGCCTGTAACGGTTTTTCTTCTTTATGGAAGTTATAGCAGTTACTAACGGCTGTAACGGTTTTTCTTCTTTATGGAATATCTCAGAAAGTATTTGGCCGATCTTTCTGAAAATTTGTAGGTATGTTCATCATGGGTCACGAATAATGAGCAATGTTTTAGTTTACCGTTGCAGCCATTACTAACAGCTGCAACGGCCTGTAACGGTTTTTCTTCTTTTATGGAATATCTCAGAAAGTACTTGGCCGATCTTTGTGAAAACTAGCAGGTATGTTCATTATGGGTCACGGATGATGTGTGATGTTTTAGTTTACCCCGTTATAGCCGTTACTAACGGTTGTAACGGTCTGTAACGGTTTTTCTTCTTTATGAATATCTCAGAAAGTACTTGGCCAATCTTTCTGAAAATTAGCAGGTATTTTCATTATGGGTCTCGAATAATGCCCGATGTTGTTTTAGTTTACCGTTGTAGCCGTAACTAACGGCTGTAATGGCCTGTAACGGTTTCTCTTCTTTATGGAATATCGCAGAAAGTACTTGGCCGATCTTTGTAAAAATTAGCAGGTATCTTCATTATGCGTCACGGATGATGCCTGATGTTTTAGTTTACCCCATTATAGCCGTTACTAACGGCTGCAACAGCCTGTAACGGGGTTTCTTCTTTATGGAATATCTCAGAAAGTACTTGACCGATCTTTCTGAAAATTTGTAGGTATGTTCATTATGGGTCACGAATAATAAGCCATGTTTTAGTTTACCGTTGTAGCCGTTACTAAAGACTGTGTGACGGTCTGTAACGTTTTTTCGTCTTCATGGAATATCTCAGAAAGTACTTGGCCGATCTTTGTGAAAATTAGCAGGTATGTTCATTATGGGTCACGGATGATATGTGATGTTTTAGTGTACCCCGTTATAGCCGTTACTAACGGCTGTAACGGCCTGTAAAAGTTTTTCTTCTTCATGGGATATATCGCAGAAAGTACTAGGCCGATCTTTGTGAAAATTAGCAGGTATGTTCATTATGGGTCACGGATGATGCCCGATGTTTTAGTGTAACGTTATATCCGTTACTAACGGCCGTAACGGCCTGTAACGGTTTTTCTTCTTTATGGAATATCTCAGCAAGTACTCAGCCGATCTTTGTGAAAATTAGCAGGTATGCTCACTATGGCTACTGATGATGCCCGCTGTTTTTAGTTTACCGTGATAGCCGTTACTAACGGCTATAACGGCTCCTAATGGTTTTCTTCTTTATAGAATAACTCAGAAAGTACGTGGTCAAACTTTCTGAAAATTTGTAGGTATGTCCATTATGGGCGATGGATAATGCCCGACGTTTTAGTTTAGTTGTAGCGTTACTGACGGCTGTAACGGCCCATAATGGTTTTTTTCTTTTTTATGGAATGTCTCAGAAAGTACTTGGCCGATCTTTCTGAAAATTTGTAGGTATGTTCATTATGGGTCACGGATCATGCCCGACGTTTAATTTACCGTATGGCCGTTACTAACGGCTATAACGACCTATAACGGTTTTGTTTTTTATGGAATATCTCAGAAAGTACGTGGCCGATCTTTCTGAAAAATTGTAGGTATGTTCATTATGGGTCACAGAGATGCCCGATGTTGAAGTTTTTACGTTATAGCCGTTACTAACGGCCCATAATGGTTTTTCTTCTTGATGGAAAATCTCAGAAAGTTCTTGGCCGATCTTTCTGAAAATTTGTAAGTATGTTCATTATAGGTCACAGATGATGGCCGATGTTTACCAGAATAGCCATTACTAACGGTTACACCAGCCCAAGACGGGTTTTCCTCTTTAAGGAATGTATCACGCGTATTCAGGATAATCTGGAAGTACGTTTATATTCTTTATATCTTGTTTTTGCTCTCCAGTGCGACCACTATTACAATACAGGAAGACTCCATGCTGGTGCGGTATTCCTCTTGCAACTCCAGCCCGTTACTGTATTTCAAACAGATAGCTCTTTACTGCAGGAGGAAGAAGGAAAAGACATGATACGCTTCTTCTTCTTCTTCTTCTTCTTCTTCTTCTTCTTCTTCTTCTCTTCTTCTTCTTCTTGTTTTGCGGTCGATTGTTTTTGGTTGCGTCATATCTTCAATCCTGTCGCCACGATGAATCCCACAGTCTTCTCGAGGTCATGACGGCTGTCCCAAAGCTGCATCTGCAGTTCTGCACCCTCTGGCCAGGTTTGACGCCGTAGTAGAACATGATGGGCTGGACAGTGTTGAAGGATGTGTTCTGGGGTCTGAGATCCAGAACCACACGGACATTCGTCTGTGTGGGCAATCAACTCAGCCGAGGTGGCTCAGCAGTCGGTAGTGGCCAGTTCTCAGTCTGAAGAGGATTGTTTGTTGGTATCTCTGGAGCTGATGGATTGGATCAGCACCACTGTCTGCACCCAGCCTTCTCTTCCCCTGGCTTTGGTGTTGGTTGTGGATGAGAGTTTTTTTGCCTCTCTGTAGGTCACCGGGTGGGCTTAGCTGCCACATATTGCTGCCTGCCTGGACAGAGCATCAGCCTTCTCATTCCCAGTGATCCCACAGTGGGGTGGAATCCACTGGACTACAATGGTGGATCGTCTTGAAAGATCGTGGCGGGCTTTTTAATGGGGTTTTTTTCAGCGCGGCTGTTCGCTTCTGTTGCTCTGAAGTCCCTGCAGCAGAGATCTACAGTCGGTGAAGAAAGCAATCCTGGGTTGTTTGACTTTGTGAACGCTTGTACACCACGGATCAAACTCCAGCGATCCTTTGATTTGCATCACACCAAAGCATGAGAGCATGGCTTTCCAAAGGAGGAGGCCATGAGCGTTTAAAAGCGAGGAACTACCACTGGAACTGGAATGGTGAAATTCCGGTACACCCAGCCTTATTATTATTATTATTATTAGCATTTTATTTTATTTTATTTTATTTTTTTTTATTCAGTTTCGTCTTTAACTCATTTAGTACTGCTAGTTTTCTCCCTTTATTTAATGTGGCAGCTATGCCTCCTTCCTCCCCCCCCCCCCCCCCCCCCCCCCCCCCCCCCACCCCCCCCCCCCTCCACATCTTCCCCTCCTCCCTCCCACTCTGTTGTCTCTCCAGCCCTCCTGAAAAAAAAAGTGAAACTTTGAAGCTTTCACAATGTATTAAGGTGAAATTCACACACACACACACACACACACACACACACACACACACACACACACACATATACACATATATATATATATATATATATATATATATATATGTCCAACGGAGCTGAGAGTTGACTTAACGGTGCTGATGTTGTGTGTGTGTGTGTGTGTGTGCGGTGGTCGGCTGGGCTATACGTAACATCATCTGTCTCTCCTCCTGTCAAAAAAATTTAATACGAAAATTCGGACGATTTAACTGCCAGTACAAACCAAAACTAAACCAATGCGCTCAGAAACTGCCTCGTCGTTGGAAAAGCTGACCGACAAATCAAACGCAGTTATTTCCCTTACACTGACATTGCGCTGTAGGCGGGACACGGATGGTTTAATTTCAAAGGAATGTTTCTGCACTGAACAGCAAACTTCAAGATAAAAGCCGCATATGTGCGGACGTCAGTCAAAAGCTAGAGTGTAGGGCCGATCCGGATCTGCTCACTTCAGGACAGAAAGGGTTAAAGATTCTAAAAAAAAAAAAAAAATAAATGACCAGGCTGTCCCGCTTCCACGAGACTCTTTCCTTCCATGTTGATCATGTTGATTCATCTTAACAGACAAACAAAACAAAACAAAAACAAAACAAAAGGGGGTGGGGGGGGGGGAGTCTGTGCAACATACAAAGGTCAGAATAGTAAACCGTGTAACTCAGATCAAGTTTTCTTTTTTCTTCTTCTTCTTTGAGTCTCTCTTGTTTCCAAGTGTTTATGTGTATGATGTCAGTATGTCCCTTTACGTCAATAACTTTGATTTACATTCGTGCCGGTGCATGTGTAACTGGCTCAACTGTGCTCGCGGTGCGTGTGTGTGTGTGTGTGTGTGTGTGTGTGTGTGTGTGTGTGTGTGTGTGTGTGTGTGTGTGTGTGTGTGTGTGTGAGAGAGAGAGAGAGAGAGAGAGAGAGAGAGAGAGAGAGAGAGAGAGAGAGAGAGGGAACCACACAAACTCTTCAATACATGGGCTATGGGACATAAACTCTTCAAACACTGTTCGGTTCGACTCAGGATGAATTGCTCCCCTTAGTCTGCTCCACTGACACCGTTTTAGACAAGAGAATGCCCATTGCGTGGAATGCTGCTGGGCGTACTACCTTTGCAACGGGGGGTAGTAAAAGACGTCTCCACCCTCTCAGCCCTCTCCCCTACTCTCACTCCCCCCCACTTCCCAAATCCATCAACATTGAAAAAACGCAGTGAAGTCCAGAAAGCAACGTACGAATGTTATAATACAGCTAAACATAATGGCAATCACAGTAACAGCCATCGTCATCATCTGTCTGAAGTGATCAAATCACCTTGCTCAGTCCTTCTTAGATCTCTCTTTGGGTTTCCATCTTCTTCTTTCTGTCTTGATTTCGACCCGTCCCCGCCCCTCCCTCACCACCCACCCCACCCCCACCCCTCCCCTCCCCACTAATCCACGTGTCTTTTAGTTTTAAGTTGTTTA
>JADBJO010018323.1:0-5000 GCA_016801955.1 Conus betulinus | reverse complement strand
CTGTGAGTTGCACACAGGAAAGAAACGGAACAGAAGCACGGCGTCGTCGTTTCGTTGAGGGTTATCGAAATGTGGGGTAGTCGTCGTCTTGGTTGTGCATTGTCCCTGTGTTTTGTTCTCCCTCTAATGAGAGTCGGACCGGCGGACGGGGGGCGGGTGTTTGCGTAGGGTTGGTCTTCCTGTCTTCTCTCTGCTTCTCTGCTGCCAGTTGGCAGTTTTGTGTGTCGGGAAATGAACGAAGTGCCTGGAGGTGCAGGTGTCTTTGGCTGTCTCTCAGCGTCTTCCTTCTGTTTTCTGTCCTGTGTCTGTGCCTCTCGTCGTCTCTGTCTTTTACGTCTTTCTTTCACTGTCTTCATGTCTCTGTCTCTCGTCTGTCTAAGTCTTAAGGTCTGTCTCAAGGTGGTCTGTCTCTGGTTCTGTCTCGTCTGTCTTCTCTGTCTCTCCATACTCTGCTCTCTCTCTCTCTTCTCTCTCTCTCGACAACACTACCGTCTCTCTGCCTCTCTCCTCTCCATGTCACACACACACACACACACACACCACACACACCACACACCACCAACACACCACACGCAACGTCACAACCACGCACGCCACGCACGCACGCACGCACGCACGTAGCACGCATGCACGCCAAGGCACGCACGCAAGCACTGACACACACACACACCACACACACAGCACAACACGCGCACGCGCAGCGCGCAAATTACGCACTCCGTCCGCAATCACTTGAACGTGGGAAGAAGCGTTAAACTATGAAGAACAACAACACAAAACTCTGTCTGTTCTGTCTGTCTGTCTTCTAATCTTTTTTCTCTCTCTCGTCTCTCTCTCCCTCCCTCTCTCTCTCCTCTCTCACCTCTCTCTCTCACTCTCATCTCTCTCTCTCGCCTCGCTCTCCTCCTCTCTCTCTCTCTTCCCCGCAGAAAGTCCTTCTGCCTGTCGGTTCTGTCTGTCTGTCTGTCTCTGACTGTCTGTCTGCCGTGTCTGTCTCCCCTTTTGTCCCCTTCTCTCTCTCTGTCTCTCGCTCGGCTCCAGCTCTTCCTCCCTCTCTCTGCTGTCCGCCTCTGTCCTCCCTCCTCCCACTCGCTCACATCGCTCGCGTCCCTCGCCCTCCTTCTCTCGCCCCTCCCTCTCTCTCTGTCTTCGTCTCTCGCTCGCCCTTCTTCTTCTTCTTTCTCCCCCTTTCTTCTCTCCGCGCTCGCCCTTGCTTCTCCTCTCTCCTTCTCTCATCTCTCTCTCTCCTCATCGCTGCTTTGTCTCTTTCTGCTTATCTGTCTGTCTTTCCTCTCTGTCTGTCCAGTCCTGTCTCTCTCTCTCGTCTCCCGGGCTGATTTTCTGTCTGTCTTCTCACTCATTTTCGCTTCACTGGTCTTTCACTCTTCTTCTCTGCCTGTCTGTCCGTCCTTGTCCGTCTGTTGTCCGTTCTGTCACAACCATCGCCCTCTCTCTCCCCCCCCTCTCTTCTCTCATAGTCTCCTTCATCCGTTCTCTCCTGTGCTCTTCGACGCCATCACCCCTTTTTCTCCTCTCTGCTTTCTCTCGTCTCTCCCTCGCTCCGCCTGACCTAGTTTTCCTCTCTTCTCTCCCACGCCGCTGTCGTCTTCGTCTCTCCTGTCTCCCGCCTTTCCTCTCAAGGTCTGATCTCTTTCTTTCTCAACTCTTTTTCGTTCGTTCTCTCCCTCCGTTCTCTTCTTTCCTCCTGTCAAAGTTGGTCACGTCTCTCATTGGTGCCTTTTTTCCCTTTCCCTCCTTTTCTTATTTTCTTCACCCCCTCCTTTTTTTTTGGTGTCCCCACCCCCCCCCCCCCCCCCCCTTTTTTTTTTCCCACCACCCCTTCCCCCCCCCCCCCCCCACCCCCCCCCCCCCCCCCCCTCCCCCCCACCCCCCTCCCCCCCTCCCCACTCTTCATTTTTCAAACCCCTCCCCCCCCCCCCCCCCCCTTTCCTCGTCTTTTTCCAATCATCACCCACCTCTCTCTTTTTTCCTTCCCTCTTCCTCTTTCTTCATCGTGTCTTCCCATCACCCCTGTCTTGGTCTTCGTCTCTTCTCTGTCTGCCTCTATCTCTGTCCGTCTGTCTGTCTTGCTGTTTTTTCTTGTGAATGTTCTGTGTTCTTGTTCCTGTCCAGTCTGCCTGTCCTGACCCCATCTGTTTTGGGTAATATGACTGTTTTTCAAATAAAGCGAAGAGCAAAATGAAAAACCAAAAACCAACCAACCAACAAAACAAACAAACCAAAAAGGCAAATCAAACGAGCATAACTCCATTTAAGAAAAACTGAGCTAGGTTTTGTGATTTATCGGTGCTAACAACAACAGCAAGAGCAGGAGGGTTCCAATGTTGGCCCATCCACCATGTTTCTCTGGCTCCAAGCTGTCTTTCATCTTCAGCAGTGTCCCCACAGCGAAGACCTCCAGGAACTGATGGAGGACCATGTCTTGAGGGTGTTTGACAGAGTTCATATGTTGTGCTACTTGACACTTAGGGGTTTTCCCAAGCTTGACATCTGATTTGTGGCCAGCCCCCATCGTAACTTGAGGTTCAGGCTGGATCCAACGCACCAGGCTTCATTGTGGATCCTGCATTGGACACAGAAAAAAATCTGGGATTTAGTAGATCCCCCTGAAACTGCTTGGGCTCAGTCACACTACTCCAGGGCTGGACACTTTGTGTATTAGAGCTGCACATTGAATTCAATATCATGAAGGTGATTAGATTTTTCACACATACTGTTTTTTCTTCTCACCCCCCCCCCACCTCCCCAACCCATCCCCTTCCCCGCTCATCCGCGCCTTGTTTTTTTCCCCCGTGAACATTGAGTTACATATGTACTCTCTCTCTCTCTCTCTCTCTCTCATCTCTCTCTCTCTGCGTCTCCTCTCTCTCTCTCTCTCTCTGAGTGACTTCCCTTGTCTGGCTACCATGAAGTCGAACTCTCCCATAGCTCGGAAAATTTTGTCTGTGTTTACAACAAAACCACAATAATGCCAGGATAGAAAAGAAGTCAGACTGCCTGGGTTCTTTTGAAACAGGGTAACAAAACAACGGAGGAGAAAAAAAACTTCGAACCCACTGGAGAGATGAGGAATTGAGTACTTCGACTCTTAGGGCTGTACACTCTGATGGCCTTCAAACGAGACCGAAACCTGGGCGATCATCTGGTTAGGTCGTCATTCCGACCCACAGCCCCCCAGAACCACTACTCCCTGGGCAACAGCTGCTGTGACAGACAAAAGTGCAAATGCTGTCCCTTCCTCAACACCACCACGCTCACCTTCAATGGGCCCTCAGGACGCCATTTCACCATGGGGAGCAGTTTCACCCTGCCGAACCAGTGATCTTGGTATGTGTGGTCCACTGCAGCCTGTGCGGTCGCATTTAGACATGCCGCACACTGGAAGAACGCTGCAAAGAGCACAGGGACAGCATCCTCCAGAAAAAAAAGCAAACCCCTGTGGCTAAGCGCTGCAACACTGATGCCCACAGCATAACCCCACTTCTCCATATCAGTGGTCTGGCGCAACAGCACTGGTGACTCCTTCAAGAGAAAGAACATGGAGAAACAGATCATCCCCCCATCGCGGTACTACAACACCAGATGGCCTCAACATCAAAGACTAAACCAAATCACAGCTTCCCCCGGTCCCCACCTTCCCCCCCCCCCCCCCCCCCCCCCTCACCCCCCCCTCCCCCCCCCCCCCCCCCCCCCCCCCCCCCTCCCCCATCGTTTTTGTCCCCTCCTCCCCCCACCACACTTCCTTTTCACTATTTTATGTTCACATGCATGACGACATAGCCTAATGCAGTGATGATGAAATTCTGATCATCACGTCATGGCTTTGAAAGACACTACAGTCGAAGTACTCAATTCCTCATCTCTACAGTGAGTTCGAAGTTTTTTTTTCCTCCGTTGTTTTGTTATCCTACAATAATGCCACTTGAATGGTCTTCCATTAAATTTAGAAAATATCCTGTACACAAAAACCCGCTCTGTGTGACATGAGTTATCATCTTTTAAAATGAAGGCAGAGACAATCACGACTGTTTTCTTATTCTTAAACTGCCGACCCGTCCCCTGCCGGGCAAGCCAAAGCTCACAGTGCTGTATTCAGAAGAAAATGTGTGCATCCCAGGTCAACAGAGACAGGAGAAGGGCCCAAGGAACACAGGAAACGTAAGGCCAGTGAATGTGGAACTGACCCCGTCCGGGTCTGTTCCTGCCAACCCCACCCTGTCTGTCATACAACACTGACAGAAATGACAACATCCATGGAGCTGCTGGCCTGTGCTGACATCTTTCAGTCTTCTGACCACCTCCCCCTCAAGCTGTATCTTCGCCTGCACCAAGTACAAACCATCTGGTAAGTGAAACACGCATCGACATGGCACAGTGTGACATGGACCTGTGAGTCAGTTACTGTTTTGTTCCCAACATTAGAATTCCATAATGACAGTGATGTGGACAAACAAAGTGTTCATTGGAGATTATGTAGAAGATGTTTCTGAGACCCGAAAGACAAAACGACAGTCCATTAGTAACTACGACAGACTCCAACTCAACGTGTAACCCAAGCCTTTGTCGCAGAAGCGAACATGTGTATGATAGATAGTAGCAGGTGACTTGCGAAGATTCCTCTGATTTGAGTATGTCAACGACACCACGTGCCGACAATATTAGAAACTATAAAGACGTCATGACATGGTTTGGAAGAAACAACAAGGAAAATGAACTGACTGCTTGTGATCCTTGAAGGAAAACGGAGAGATGCTTGCGTGACACGACAACTGTGCCCGCAAGAGTGCGAAAAACACCCGAAATCTTCTTGGCGATCCCAATCGTCACTGATCTGCTGCGACTACTGCCATTGTCGTCTCGCATACGCCATTGTTCATGAACGTTTGGAGAATGGTGACTGTTAGTGATTGTTCGGTTGTTGATAAACTGAATTCGATGCTTTTCCTTTCTTTCCCCGGTGATCTTGGATTCCTCGTCAC
>JADBJO010018322.1:20000-35596 GCA_016801955.1 Conus betulinus | reverse complement strand
CAGCCTTTGAATCAAGAATCACAAACACTAAATCTAGACTGGCTACTACTGTGTATATGGAACTTTCTTTGCGAGGTACATAGTTTTCTATGAGCAGTAAGAGTCACGTGGTATAATGCTTTAATAGTTGGTTCCTGCTTTTTCTGCAGCTACTAAAAGCTAAAGCAACTAAACATAAACAGTGCCAGAGACAGGACAAGCGATCGCTCTACCATTATCAGTTCTACTATCTTTTCGGCAGTAATGTCTGTATTAACTATTTTGACACACCCCCCCAAAAAAAAAAAAAAAAAAAAAAAAAAAAATCAAAGTGTTATTAAGGAGAAGCAAACAAGAAGATGGCTTGAACAACACCCAGACTTGAACAAGAGGGATGCCTACTACCTGCTGCCCAGATCACACCAATTGAGCATTGTGAGACTGAAGACAGGACACTCATCACAAGTTCATAAAATTCCACACTGGCGAGTCTTCAAGTTGCCCATGCGGTACAGCCCCGATGACAGTGGGACACTTCCTGCAGGACTGTCCCACACATGAAAAGCTGAGGGCAGAGACCTGGCCTGCCAACACGCCAATGAGGGAAAAGCTTTATGGATCATTGGAGGTCCTCCGCCGTACAGCAGCCTTCGTCAGTGCCTGTGGGGGCCCTGTCTGAGTGAACGAAGAAGAAGAAGAAGATCCCCAGTTCATGATACGCACCATATCTGACGTGATTCCTTGCTGTCAGATCAACCGCATCAGCTCCACATAGATCAACCTTCATAACTTAAATACCTGCAAAGTTGAAAAAGTAAAGTACACTATGTCCTGCTTATAGTAAACTCGCCTTATAAGTAAAACCTGTTAGAGTAAAGGAAAAGCTTTGCTCCCTTCGAGTTTACTGTAAGTGGGGTGCACTATAGAATGTGAATCGATCTGGACATAATCTTTAAAAAATATTTCCAGCTGAACGCATCAAATGCAAGGGAAACACAACGTTAAGTCGATGATAGGTGGTTTATTTATCGCCTGAGTCCGTAAACTGCAAGGCAATTGTAGGTTCTAAACATGGGATAAACTGAATACTGACAATCACTGACATTCAGAAGTCTTCACGGATTATATCCAGATGAATATTAACGCTAGCATATGGGAAATGGGAACTGATCTGGACAGCTGTGGTTACCTCTACACTGGTCAGGAAGATAGCAAGCTGAAGCCACACAAACACCCATGAAATAGATGCAATAGTTCGGTTTGTTGTAGAAACCTTTTTCAAGCAACACTAGCCAACTGACAAACAAAACAGCATAGAATTGTGTGGTTGTGGAACTGAAAAAAAAATAGCTGGAAAAACATTCACTGGAAAAGAGTTCACTGAAAAAAACTTCACTGGAAAAAAAACTCCACTGGAAAAAGTTTCACTGAGGGATGGGGGATGGAGGGGAAATTATAGTAAGGCATAGAGAAAAGGGAGGGGATATGAGTGAGGGGTGAAGGTGTAAAGGATGGGAAGCAAAGGGAGGGAAGTGGAGGGATGGTGGTGAAATGAGCTAGGGATGGGGATGGTAAACAATGAAAAAAAAAAATTAACAACAAATTATAATTATTGATTTCAGTGTGGGGGCAAAAGTTCTACAACTGAATATATTTCACCGATGCTTCACATAATTTCCTAAACGCATGACATCCTAATCCACACCATCCGAGTCAGATTAGCATCATCAGATTAAATCCCCTATCGGAGTTAATAGCCTGTGGTTAGTCGCTTCTAACCATTCAGCCCTGACAGTGCGACTGGCTTTGTGACTGTCCCAATCGGACATGTGTGGGCTGGAGTTAGGAGATCAACACAGCTTTACTTAAAATATTCTAACTGGACCAACATATTAACAGGGCATACGTCTACAGAAATACATGTTCATTCTATAACGTAGCATATCTCCATCGTGTTTGAAGAACTCTGTGACACATGGTTTCTGGACAAATGCGGGCTGAAGAGGTCTTTGATTAGGCCTACATTATGTGTATTTTCTTACTTCGACGATATGTTTTTCGTTCAAAATATATATAATGACTGCAGCTTGAGTGTGTCATAGATAAGTATGTTTTCTGTCATGTCACCATGTAATCTATATGACGTTTATGATTATACGTTTAGAGCTATTTGCTAAGATCGTCAGGAATGGTTTGATCTAAAAGTTTTTCACTGTAAGGTTACTTCACTGGCTCACTGGAGAAAAAAAAAAATCTCTCACCAACATATTCAAAATTTGATTTCTCCAAACAGCACATGATAGGAGAAAGAAGCAGCGTGAAAACATTTGCCATATACATATATATATATATATATATATATATATATATATATATATACATATATATTTATATAAATAATAACATGTGCCTGTTTTAGAGACCAGATTGATGCTGGACCTGTGGTCGGGTGCAGGTGACCATATGCATTCATGTGCGCCTGACCTGGAAGAGCTCGTCTTGAGCCAGGCTGGAAGAGTTACATCAGTGCATACAAGTTTGTGTTAACAGGACAAAGACTGAACCATTTCAAGTGACTCACGTCATTCTCACATCATCACCTATGGTCCTCTCCTAGCATCAGTGTGGCGCATACTGAGCTTTAGACAGTTTGTAGGTTTCCGCCCCAGGTCAAATTCACACGTTCACACTATGATCAGAGAAAAGCGGAGAGAGAGAGAGAGAGAGAGAGAGAGAGAGAGATGGTATGGTAATGTTGCTTATATCCCAGCCGACCGGTTGACCGCAAAGGGCCATATCAGGGCTGTCACCACGTTGAAGCCAGCTCGCAAGTCACACACAAGAAACAAGAGAGAGAGAGAGAGAGAGAGAGAGAGATCAAATGTAAATACATCTATCTATCTGTGCATCTATCTATGCATCTGTCAATGTTTCTCTCTCTCTATCTATCTGTTTATCTCTCTCTCTCTCTGTGTATGTGTGTATATGTGTATGTATGTATGCATGCACATGTCTGTATGCATACATGTATCAATGTATCCATCTGCCTATTCATCTATATAAAAAAAGTACGATGCAAAAGGTTAGGTGCGAAATATCGATTCATCTATTAATAATTCAGAAAAAAAAAATGATATGTTCTTTATGATCGTTTCTTTGGGACGCGTGTTATAACAGAAACATCCACACGAACATTCCAGCCAAACACAACTCGTGTTGAAACTTTGGAAAAGACCGCCACCCTATTCTTCTCATGAAAACAAAGAAGAAACTTTGATTATAAGCAACTAAACAAATACAATACGATAAAGAGACCATTGTTGCGCAGCATTTGTAGTTTGCATGGCACGTGGCAGTCAGCCATGCAGACAATGGACACAGGGGAACAAAGAAAATTGTTCTCTTTGTCATACACCCATCCATTTTCTGTTTACAACACACTTCATAGAAGCTTGGGAGAAACAGCTCGCCATCAAAATTAGTCATTCATGGTACATGTATGTACACACATCTTATCACAACACACACACACACACACACACACACACACACACACACACGTGCCGAGAGCAAACAATGACGCACACATGCACGCACATGCGCACATGCGCATACACGTGCACCCTCCTCCCTCTGCACACACATTCACACACACACACACACACACACACACACACACACGCGCGCGCACACACACACACACACACACACACACACACACACACACACACACACACACTATGTTTGTTGAAACAATAATTAACATTACATAAAGCTTATAATCCACACGCAGAGAGCTAGACAGACAGACAGACACAGACAGAGAGACAGAGAGAGAGAGAGAGAGAGAGAGAGAGAGAGAGAGAGAGAGAGAGAGAGAGAATATTCAGAACGTACAGATGAATAATACACTGTACATCGTCAAAACAGTAAAAACATTCTCTTAAATAGAATGGGGCTGTCTCATCGTGATATTTGATCAGCCATCGTGAATTTTGTACATAGATACATCTTTGTTGCAGTCTAACTGTGTCAACAATGGCAGTATCTTTGATTTAGCTTTCTTGTCTGTGGCCAGCATGGAAGAATATGACAGAATTGAGTTTTTGGTGATGATTCATTGCTTCGCAGTCCAAGACTGTGAATGCAAAACTGAGAAGTGAAAGGCAGTGAGCTTGGGGAAAAAGATGAGCGTCTGTGGCTGTGTGTATAGTGGACCCGGACCCGGCAGTGCGCCACCCATCCGGAAGAGAAAAAAAAAACCTGCTCTGGTTCATCTCTTTTCCAAGTTAATGGGCGACGGCCAAAGCCATGCATAGTGCACCCGGCCTGACCCGTGTGATGAGAGCTGTGATTTTGCCGGTCGTGCAAACCGTACTTGCCCCGGCTGTCACAGTTGAAGGGACCGAACTCGTTCTCTTTTTTTTTTTTTTTACACTATTCATCTTTGTTTCCAACATGGATGGCGAAAATCGCATCGCTGCCGTGAGGCTCAAATCATTTATGTCCACAAAAAGTGACAAGAATCATACCAGCAGAGATATTCTCTCTGCTGCTTGGGACAACACAGCACGAGAAATGGAAGAAAATGGTAAGTAATAAAATCATTTTTTTTTTAACAAAATGAATCAAGTTTTTAATGAATCTTCAACTTGAGATCCAATACTGTTCATATTAACAAAAAGTGCCCTTCACGTATATATTTTCTACAAAAAATAAAAGCATCCACATTGAAGGCAGCCGGCTCCATCCGGGTCTGTTATGCGCACTTCCAAGGACCCGGACAACTGGACGGGGCACGGCCTCGCAATGCTTGGCCAGGTCCAGGTCCACTATGCACGTAGCCTAAGTCGTCAGTTATTTAAGCAGGAAGTCTCAAAGCCCGTTTTTTTTTTTTAAAAGAGGGGTTCAATATGAGACTGCCACTTCAGTTCTAATGTCACTTTCCGGACTCTATGCTCATGCTCTTGTTTCATGGTGTTTTGCCTTCTGGCATGAGACTGGGAGTTAGAGTCTCCGGTCGGTGTTTTTATCTTAAAATAATTGCCACGCTTTCTGTCTTCCTAGGATGAAGTATCATATGATAATAATGACTCATTACTGAGACATCGTTTTCAGGTTGCCATGATGTCTGGAATGTCGGTAAGTTCGCTGCACTTGAACGGAGGGATGCGTCATTAGCAACACATCACACAAAGAACGAGAGAGGGGAGTAGGGGGGAAGAGAGGAGGGGGCCGGAAAGGGGAGAAGCTGGAGAGGAGGGACAGGATGGGTGAGGGGAACATGGCGGAACGATAAGGGGATGGGGGAACGACTGGTATGTATGTATGTATGCATGTATGTATGTATGTATGTATGTATGTATGCATGTATGTATGTATGTATGTATGTATGTATGTATGTGTGTATGTATGTATGTATGTATGTATGTATGCATGCATGTACGTATGTATATATGTATGTATGTGTATCTATATCTATATATGTGTGTATCTATTTATCTGTTTATCTGTTTGTCTGTCTGTCTATCTATCTATCTATCTATCTATCATCTATCTACATGGAGAGAGAGAGAGAGAGAGAGAGAGAGAGAGAGAGAGAGAGAGAGAGAGAGAGAGAGAGAGAGAGAATTTCTTGTTAGATTGTTTATCTACGCATCCTCATGTATTGTCCATTGCGTTCTTGTTTGTTTTTTTTCGTTTCTTGCTTTATCTGCTTTCTGGTACCAGAGGAACTGAACTGATTCACGTTGTCTACATTCAAGACATGAAAGCGAAGTCTCGATGCTTAATACATTATTCTCTCTCTCTCTCTCTCTCTCTCTCTCTCTCTCTCTCTCTCTCTCTCTCTCTCTCTCTCTCTCTCTCTCTGCCACGTTGGATTTGTGCTTCCCGTCATTGTACGTCTTAAAGATTTGAGAATTTTTGTTTTAATGAATGTTTGTTTACAGTATGCGAAAATTTCACAACACAGAAACACAACGAACATTTAGTCAGCTTCGATTAGAACCATCAACATGTAGCATCCCTCACTGAGAGGACAAGTTACCATAACAAACGCTAACACCAAAAAAAACTGAACTGAACCCCGCTATATACCTTGAGGTTTCAGCATTCCTAAAGGCCAGTGTGATAATGGAGACAACAGACCGTCTCACAGAGGACGTTTGGAGTGAACAATATGAACCGTTTAAAAAGGCCTCCACCCTGATCTGGCAAATCGGCAATCCGATTGTATGTGTGTTTGGATTTTTTGGAAATTTCATGATCACTCTGATCATGCTTCGTCTCCCTGCATCCACCTCCAGTGTGTGTTTCTTCCAGCTTCTGGCCTGGTCTGACCAGCTGGTGCTGATCACCAACCCCCTGTGTGACTGGATCAGTGGAAGCTTCGACAATCCCTTCATCAACAGCCTCGGGTCCTGGCAGTGTAAAGTGCACAAGATGACGGTGCACACGACAGCAGCTTTATCTCCATGGATGCTCGTGGCACTCACCATGCTAAGAGCAGCTTCTGTGCTGTGGCCACTTCGTGTCAACGCTGTGTGGACGAAGGGAAAGTCGCAAGCTGCAGCTGCTGTATTGACAATTGTTATCATTTTGGGCAATTGTCATTATCTGTATGGCTTTGACATAGGGTCTTGCCCGTTCATCTGCTGTTATGATGCTGTGTCAGAAGTATACTCGTGGTTTATAATGTCATTTGGCGGTGGATGATTATCATTTCAGCTTGCCTTGTGCCTTTTATCTTGTTGACGTTCAGCAATGCTATTCTTCTCTGGACACTGGTCAGATCAGTCAGAACAGGCACACGTCTTCCTGTACAACAAGCCACCCAGGATTCCAGACAACGGAAAGCGTCTTCATTGACCATGACATTGATTGCTGCAGGTGTTTCGTTTATTCTCCTGAACACCCCGATTTCAGTCTATTTGGTCACAACGCCCTATGTTGACTGGGATGACCCCGTTCAGAAAGGTCAATATGACGTCCTCCGTGCAGCGGGCCACATCATGTGGTACGCCAACTCTGCCATCAACTTCTACCTGTATTGTCTTACAGGGGCCAAGTTCAGAGCGGAGTTTCACAGTATAATTGTCCAGTTGGGGGGCTTTGTCTGTAGGACCAGAACAAAGCCAGTTGTGAAGACAGATTCAACTCTGAATGATGACGATGTGTCATCTAGTTGTAGTAGTGCAGTGGAGGCAGTATGAAAACGAATGCGAGCGCTGCCTCTATCAGCAATTTGAGCAGGCCGTCTCTTGATGAACAGCGATAACACTAATTTTAGTCGATCTGAAGCTTTCTACTGAACTATTTCTTTTATAATGTGAATAGAAAAATCCACGAACTACTTTCTGTATTGTAAGACTGTTTAATTTCATATAAACTACACAATACATTACGAATGACCAGCTGAACAAACGCTTTGAAAACAAAACCAAATGTCGATCAAAATCGCTGTAATAAACACATCTTACTGTATCTTGCATGAACATCAGTTTACGGTGACCAGAGCTCGTTTCAATGACAGGTCTGTTTTTCTGTATTGGCGTCGTGTCGGAATGACCAGATAGAACCTTTCGTTCGGTGGGCTTTTCACACAGCACACTGTTGACAGGAGTAAGAGACCATAGTGTTGTGTAGCCTACAATGCTGTTGTTGTTGATAATGATGATGATGACGACGACGACGACGACGACGACGATGATGATGATGATGATGATGATGATGATGATGATGAACGATGCTGATTATGATGACAACGACGATGACAATGATGACGAGTAGAACATAGACATCCAATGAAATGTGTGCTCATCATCGAAAAAAAAATGAATGGCTCAGGAGAAAAAGGACCACACCTAGAACACTAGTGTCAAAATGAGAGTTTTGCTCTGAATCAACGTAGCACTGTTCGTAATTGTTAAGAACACGTGCTTGTACTGTTGTGCAGGAAGGTATATCTGTTGGGGTTTACAGGATTTACCATGGGAGCTGTACGCTGTTTTCGCTTGATGGGATCTTCACATATAGGGTGCTGCAGAACATATATATGCAAGCTGCGTGCCAGTTCCTCTTGATACTCTCATGTCAGGGAGACAGCCACAGCTGCATGTGGACATACTAGTAAGAAGCCCACGTTATAAGAAACACAAACAGGCCAGGTCAGAGAGAGTCAGAACAGGCATGGTCACCGTGAAGAACATCAAAACGTCGTCATCGATGATGATCAGGTACAGCAGTCCTGGCAGGTGGAGGACCTAATTCTGCTGACGCCTTGGCTTGATGATTCAGTGGGGCATGGCTTCATGATTGATGATTCAGTGGGGCATGGCTTGATGACCCAGGGGCATGACTTGATGACCCAGTGGGGCATGGCTTGATGACCCAGTGGGGCATGGCTTGATGATTCAGTAGGGGGCATGGGCTTGATGATTCAGTGGGGCATGGCTTGATGACCCAGTGGGGCATGGCTTGATGACCCAGTGGGGCATGCAGCTGACGTAGGTGATCAAATTCAGGTGGGTGAAGCAGAACTGTCCCGTGTTGGAGAGTTGGCAAAGGACATTACTACTCCAGACTCCAAACAAGACATAACGATACAGCTGTGCTCCAAACACATTTCAGTTCAGTTTGTATTTATGGTTTGGGTGTAAGCGTAGTATGTAAAGTTGTCATGGAATGAGCTTATGTGCTTTATGTGTACTTTTATTCATGCATAAAAGAAAGTCACACAAAATAAGCATTTCAATCTAGATATTGACGTTGTTGTCATTGTTATACAGTTGTGGACAAGAAGAGTACAGAATTACTGTTAAAAACAGCTTTCAACTATCCTTTGCTACATTGCTGCATCCTCCAGACAATCAGCACTGGGGGACATCCGTGTCATTGATGGGGTGGATCTGTGCTTGCTGTGTATGACTGTGTTGGTCTTGTAGAATAGCCCCCAAACACTGAACGTCATATGCAGAAATTCTGATCTGAACCTGCTGCCAGTCAGACAATACAAGTAAAAGTTTGATGGCGCTATTGGTGTACAATAGTGTGTTGCTGGCTGCAGTGATCACTTCATATTGTCCATGCTGACAGGGTCTTCCCAATCGTACAAATATGAATAGTTGATTAGATTTACTGCTGCTGGTGTTGTCAAGATGAAAAAGGCGGTACTTGTAGCAATCAAGGTGATAGTCAATGACGTCATTTTCGTTGTCTAGAATCCTGGGTGGCTTGTTGCACTGGAAGACGAGTACCTGTTCTGACAGACCTGACCAGAGTCCAGAGCAGAACACTGTTGCTGATCCCCAACAACATGAAAGGTAGAAAACAACAATTAAACATGTCTATCCACGGCCAAACAACGTCATTGAACCATGTGTATGTTTCGGACACGCCATCATAGCAACATGTCCAACCACAAGTTCCTATGTCATATCCATAAAGAATATGACAGTGGACCAAAATAATGACAACAATCATTATGCCAGCGGTAACTCGCGACATTCCCTTCGTCCACACAGCATTGACATGAAGAGGCCACAGCACAGAAGCCGCTCTTAACATGCTGAGTGCCACCAGCATCCACGGAGATAAAGCTGCTGCCATGTACACAGTCATCGTGTACAATTTACATGGCCAGGAACCCAAGGTATCAAAGTATGGCACATTGAATTCTCTGCGGATCAAGTCGTGTAGGCTACGTATTATCAAAGTGAGCTGGTCAGAGCAGGCCAGAACTTGGAAGAAAGCGCTAGAAGTGGATGCCGGAAGACGATGCATGATCAGAATTACCATGAAATTTCCAAAAATTCCAAACACACACACACAGTGGGATTACCAATTCTCCAGATCAAGTCGCTGGCCTTTTTAAATGGATCGTATTGATCCCACCAAACATCCCTTACGGCACAGTCTGTAGTGGCCATTATGCTGCTGAGAAGACTGAAACTCGAAGACTGAACTGGAGGATTCAGTTAAATTACAGAGTTTGAAACCATTTAGTATCTTAGTTTATGAAGGATACTGCAAGATATCAATTGTCGGTGATTAGCATTGTATAGCTCACTGAATTGAAAAAGAAGTATAAACACTGAAGAAAATCAACAAACCTGCATCTGTTTCAGCAACATTGTGTGCTAATTTCGGTTACTATTAAATGTTGACGTTGCGATTGCTAAGCTGGAGCGATTCTGATCACTCCCACAACTAAGAATATGAGAAACAAACACACAAGCAAACATAAAAGAAAGATAATTGAACGCAAAGATAAATTCATTCACACATACAGCAGACCTGATCACACACACACACACACACACACACACACACACACACACACACACACACACACAGCCATACCTGTATCAGTCACCTTCTGCTTCAGTTCTAACCAAGAGACTTCAAGATCCTTTCACAGGAGGGGGCTATCGACGAACATGGCCTGTGAAGTAGTTCACGAATGGAACACCGCAACAAATTGTACAGAGCATCAGGTGTCAACAATGCACATTACATTGGCAGGCAAACTCAACAGTATTGATTCAAGAATCATATAACACATTCTGTATTAAGATTTTACTCGCTTGTAGTGTATGTACTCTAAAACGCTGGTACTATAAAATATCTTGACTGAACTCAAGTATAAGGAAAAAAAACGTCCGTCTTCTATCCATGTAAGAAGATGGAACATACTGGTGCCTACAGAAGCCGGACCCCTATGTTTCATGGAGATGCTGTGGTCCTTTCATACAAGTTTCAGTCAGGGCAATCCTAGTGTTGACTTTGCTGCCCTTGAGAGGATTTCTGGTGTGAATCCTCCATTGTTAACAATAGATCCTAAATTTGGCGAGCAGTTGGACAGCTTCTAGTTTCTGTCTAGAACAGTTATTATAATCAGTATTGCTGGCTGTGTTGTGGCTGACCATCAGCTTGGAACTATACGTCCTGATTTTCACGCTCTATCTTGCTAAAGTTTCATCCTGTTTTTCAACTAGCTTGCCGAGTTCTTGTTCCTTGCCTGCCAGGCCACCAATTTCATCTATGAATCAAAGGACCGAGAACGTGTTTCTCACAAAGGAACTGGAAAGAAGAATCCAAGCATGGGGAGTTCCAGCAAGATGCTGGGCATTAGTTATATTAACCATATCACCGATGAACAACAGAGAACATCGTACCATGTTAAGACCTACTGAAATCACATCATACGACAAGACCACTTGAGCATTTTTGGAGGAAACGGAGGATGGATTTTGACATTCTATTATACTATGCTGTGGTGCCAGTACACCATTAGAGCCTTAACAAACCCAGACATTTTGTATCAAACACCAAAACGCTAAAATCAGCAAGAATATGTCATTTGTTAGAGAACATACAGACTACGCATGGTGTGTAAGGGACTGCTTGGAGAGAGAGGGAGAAAAAGAGAGAGAGAGAGAGAGAGGGGGGGGAGGGGGGAGAGGAGAGGGGGAGAGAGAGAGAGAGAGAGGACAAAAAAAACCTAGTAGTTGAAATTACTTTTTTTTTTTTTTTTTTTTTTTTGCAATTTGTTTTTCTTTGGCAGATGAAGAGGACAGTGTGAAGCACCAAAAAATGAAGAGGTGGATTTCGGCCATAGGGAAAAAAAAATCACCGCCTTAGGTGCTCCATTGATCCGACAACTGATGCCACACAAAAAAAATACTATGCTGTGATCTTAATGCACGGTCAAAAGTGTGGGGTCAGCATGGTACCAGCCTTCAAAGAATTGCTCAGGAAGAAATGGTGGATAAAGCACTTCAGAGCGCATTAACACATCATCTCTGACATATGCAGGGCTGAAGGGTGATCCTGACAATGTCAGTCATCTCCCACTAATAGCATTACAATTCACAGCAGAAATATTTTTTTCATCATGCAAGTGATTATTTCCCTTTCATATTCAGTTTACGGAAATTGAAAGCAAAACCAATCGTACAAATAGATCCTTTCGATTTGAAGCGATGAAGGTACGAAAGTTAAAGAGCAGAGGAAGCAAAATAAAACAATGCAAAAACTAAACAAAACTAAAATATTTCAGATCCTTCAATGGAATACAGACACAGAAATAGCTTGGGAACAGAAATGCATGGTTGTGAGAATCAGGCAGAGATAAACGAGAAAACCTTGCTGTGATCCACATCTTGAAATAGACAGGAATCAAAAGACTGAGCGATTAAAAAGATTAGCTGAAGAAGTAATAGAAACTAGATGGCAACAAGTGACCAACGAGTAGGGTAACTCTTGGTGCCATGATGAAACGAATGCTGTCCATGACACTGAATCGCCAAGCAGAAATGACAATACAGTGCACACAGAACAAAGATGGAGACATCCCCCAGAAAAGGATATTCCAACTTGCCCATATAGCCTGCACTCAACATATCTACACAATAACAACTGGGGAAATGGATAAACACAAATTAATATGTAATCAAGACTGGCAAGGCCTTTCGATCTTGAACATAGTCAAACAAGCACATGAACGAACAGTAACAAATGCAGGTAACCTCGGTTTGATCAGAAGAAAATGAAATCTTGAATGAAACAGAGAACAGTAGACAGTAAATAACCAACACGTCGGACAACTCTTGTTCCCATGATGACATAATCACGACACCACACCACCTAATGCAAATGACAACACAAACCACACTGATCTAACAAGGAGGCATCTTAAGTATAGTTAAGTATAATCTTAAGTATAGTCAAACACGCGGACGAACAGTCACAAATACAGGTAGCTTCGGTTTGATTGGTGGGAAGAGAAATCTTCAATGAAGCAGGGAACAGTAGATAGCGAATCGCATAGCAGAAATGACTACACGGATCAAACACAATACACAAGGAGACATCCCCAGTTTTTTTTATTACTCAGTAAACAAGTGGGGTAGTTTTTTGCTCCCATCAGGAAACCTAACACAGAGCAACTTTTATTCAAGACTGGCACAGCCTTTCAAACTTGAATAAATTCGGACAAATACAAAGACGAACAATCTAATAGTGGGTGGATGGGGGGAGGGGGGGATATTTACTCAGTTACGACAGTCAGTTCTGGCAGTTTTATCATTGCCTGGAAGGAGAAATGCAGTACAAAAGCCACCCCATATGTCTCAGAATTTGATGGGACTACGAAAGTTCAAGAAAGGTTAGGCTTTCCCAAAAGGTTCTGTGTAACAAAGTGATCAGAGGAACATGGAGGAAAAGAAAAAAATGTGCGATAAAGTTACATCAGCATCTATTGCCATCTGGCACTGATAACTGAATTACAGCACTTTAAAACTGCTCTCGCAGTCTGACCAGTACCTTAAGTTTGAATCTGCTGGCGTGACTGATGAGGTTTATGATACAGCAGTTTGGCATAATTGGAGGTTGCCTTTTTGAGGGCGATGATAGGCAATTGAGTCCATAATAAAGACCACTGGACAATCTTTCATATCTTGTTAGAAACGGCATGCAGGACTGCAGTTATTGGCTCTCCTCTGTGAGTCAGACGTTTAGCTTGGATATTACCCACACCAGCTGCTTTGCTGCACATGACAGTCTTGATTGCCACTTCAACTTCGCAAGGAGAAAAGTAATTTGAACTTCCTCTGGAGGCTCTTGGTGTATTGGTAAGCTAAGGTCTCCTTTACTCTGGTATTTGTCGAGCTCAAAGCAGTACTCCGTACACCTTTCTTAATGTCTTCTTCTTCTTCTTCTTCTTCTTCTTCTTCTTCCTTCTTCTTCTTTCTTCTTCTTCTTCTTCTTCTTCTTCTGTGAGGTGTTAGCCATCATCTGTGAGGCGTTAGCCATTTTCTGTGAGGTGTTAGCCATCATCTGTGAGGCGTTTAGCCATCTTCTGTGAGGTGTTAGCCATCATCTGTGAGGCGTTAGCCATTTTCTGTGAGGCGTTAGCCATCATCTGTGAGGCGTTAGCCATCTTCTGTGAGATGTTAGCCATCTTCTGTGAGGCGTTTGGGGGCTGGTGTCGCGCGTGAAATCTGGGAACGTGATATCTGGGAAGGCTCCCCAGATATCACAGAGTTTTTTTTTGGAACGCGTTCCCAAAATGTACTGTGATATCTGGGAGGCCCGTGATATCTCGGAACGTGGTCTTTCAGAGCTCAGAAGGGCAGAAAAGAAGACGAAAAAGAATGGATTTTCGAGATAAGGTAGGAAACAATTTATTTAGGTGCAATTGAGATATTTGACCTTCTTGTCATTTTATTTTTTCGCACACGTTCCCAGATATCACGGTTCCCAGATATTATACGACACTGGAATAGCCCAGCGGTAGAGAGCGCGGACTCATAATCTTGGTGATCCTGAGGTTGCGAGTTCGAATCTCCGCTGGGCCGTTTCTGTACAGGGGGAGGGGGGGGGGGGGGGGGGGGGGATCCTCGGAGTTAACATTCGCTCTTACTCCATTTCCCATCCAGTCCTTGGAATGAGACTGTAAACGAGGTTCCGTGCGTGAATGCACGCATAGCATCTTGCACGCACGTAAAATCCCATCACCAACTTTCGGAAGAGAAGGCCAGTTTGGCCGTTGGTATGATGACACGGTACACATGGCATGCACCCTGCGTGAGAAATAGAAACACTGAAGGATGTAGGGAAACTGAGTGAGTGATATTGAACAATATTGACTGAATGACACAGGAAACAATTGAATGAAGCGCCAGCTGGCAGCTTTTCAGTTGGCACTATCCAGATAGTCAGCCCGTTGTGTAAACGAGTGTGGATTGTAAAGCGCTTATGAGCTTGGTCTCTAGCCGAGGATAGGCGCTATATAAGTATTCATAATAACAATGATAATATGTCTTGGATGCTGCTCACTTCGCGTTGTTTCTGCATGGTAAGACCTTTCACGATTTGGACGGCTTTTTGTGCTATTGCTGATAATGGGTTCTTGTATTTGTGGCTGATGCTTCTTGTTAGGTCCCATGGCAATTGATAACTGTTCTCTTTCATCTCCTCACCTACCTTCACTCACCACCTAATCAACATGCTTTCTTTTCACGCTTTTCTCACATACATACATGCAACACATGACACAAAGATATTGTATTGCGCTTAGGTCCACTCCATGAGTGAAATTATAATGTGTCACTTTTTCATATACAAGCATTATACCCGTGGGTATATGAACAGGTACATATAATAGTGAACCTGTAACCTCAGAATTCCTTTTCTCTTGTCATTTCGTAACTTTACGTCCCATTACTTTAAGTGTTTTTCTTTGATCACTTTGTTTACTGCAAGTGAGGATAAATTCAACCTTAGCTTCAAATGTGCAATACCTTTTGTTTGTCAGGTAATGGAATTCGACGATTAACTCTCCAATAGCTTCAAAAGGACAATACATTTGTTTGCCAGGTAACTGGATTCAACATTTAAGTCACAACAGTTTCATACGGACAATACCATTTGTTTGCCAGTTAACGGCTAATAATCCAGTATTTCTTTCGATTTCTGACCAGCGCTTTGCGCCGATTTCTTTCCAACACTGCTGAAGGGGGGTTAAAACATCAATTCCCCTGGGATCTGAACTTTGAGTTTGACTGAAACATCACTGCCCTAGATACTTATTTATTTTGTGCATTCAGTCTTTA
>JADBJO010018322.1:0-15000 GCA_016801955.1 Conus betulinus | reverse complement strand
GTCTTCAGTGTGGTGCCATAGACGATTATTTTCTCATTCTTACATTCCCACCCCATCTCCTTTAGTCCCTTTTTAAACAAAAACTATTTGCTCCTGCTCATCGCTTGTTAGTTAGGGTCTTCACCCTCCTACTTTTCCCATGTTCTACCTTTTACCTCACCGACTCTTACTCACCATGCGAGTGAGTATGTTCCATCGCTGACGGACATTTGCATGTGGAATTTAATGAATTCTAACCTTGCATGTGCAGGGTCGCTTTTGATACAAAGCGCCTGGGGTGATTTATGTACTAATTTTGGTGCACTCCCCATTCTGTTTGTGTAAAAACTACATTAATAACGATGTGAATGTACAGCAACGTAGTACATGAGGTATAATAATACATTCCAAATGTGTTCAAGCTTGAACACTTGAACACAATTAGGGGTCCAGTACAACCCTACCCCCATCGCTCACTATCCCGTAGGTCTGAACATTCTGAACCAAGTTGCAAAGTGAAACGACTGCAGGCGGAAATCTAAACAAATCTTAAATAAATGTCAGCGAACCACCCAGAGAAACGTGGACAAACGAGTCACAAGACAAACCACAACGCGTTTCGACCTCTTAGGTCTTCTTCAGGTGCAACAAACATGAAACAAATAACGAAAATGAACTTAGCTTTGATCGCTTCTGTGTTCAGCGCAAGAAAGAAGGCGTTGAAGGAAGGCGTTTCGACCTCTTAGGTCTTCTTCAGGTGCAACAAACATGAAACAAATAACGAAAATGCACTTAGCTTTGATCGCTTCTGTGTTCAACGCCTTCTTTCTTGCGCTGAACACAGAAGCGATCAAAGCTAAGTGCATTTTCGTTATTTGTTTCATGTTTGTTGCACCTGAAGAAGACCTAAGAGGTCGAAACGCGTGTGTGGTTGTCTTGTGACTCGTTTGTCCACGTTTCTCTGGGCGGTTCGCTGACATTTATTTAAGATTTATTCTGAACCAAATGAAACACGCCGCCTTCTTAGTGAAAGTATGGACTTTTGCAACTCCCACTCATCCTGAACGCTGAAAATCTTCTTGTCAACCTTGTTGATGACAGTTTGAAACTGAGCATAGAATTCTTCAATCTAGTCATCAATATGGTCTGATATGGGAGTGTATGTGTGAGCTGCCGTGATGAGAAATGGTTTTGAACACAGGCAGATGGTCATGCTCCTGTTGGAAGCAGGGAGGCATTCCTGTGTAGCGTTCCTGGTGTTCCTGTCAGCTATAAGCCTCATGCTTGTCTCCCCGACCTCTACAGGAGTACTACAGTGCAGCATGCGTTTCTTCCGTCTGTACTTCATCCTTCCATCCAACTTCGCAGTGACAGAGAGTGTCTGTCTAGCCCATGAGTCAGTTTTCAGTTTTCCGTACCGCTTTAGTATTGGTATGTTCACAGTGTTGACTGTAATGATGTTTCTTCCGTGGATACCCTCCCTATCCCACCTCCACTCCCTCCCTCCCCCCCCCCCCCCCTCCCCCCCGCCCCCCCCCCCCCCCCCCCCCCCCCCCCCCCCCCCCCCCCCCCCCCCCCCCCCCCCCCCCCCCCTCCCACCTTCCACATTTTTCGCGTCTGCCCTTACGGAGCACGACGGATATGGTGCGATCATGATCAACCCCTGGCTGCAAAACTGATCAGGTATGATCTCTGTATCTTCCTTTTCATGTGCTGTGTCTGGGCAACTGGAACCTTGCTGAGCCCATCCCTCTTAGTGTCAGACTGTCTTGTCGGGATGACTCAAGACATGCTGTATGGAGTGCTGGGCTACATGCCAGCAGTAGAAAGGGACAACTTCTGACCTCACATGGTGTCTTGGAAAACTAGGAGCTTGAAACTGCTCGAGAGGGAGGTTGAGGGGTTCAGTACGATCAAAAAGAGTACTGGTGAAGAAAGGATGAATTCAAAGAAAAGCTGTGAGAACGGTGTGAGTACATTGAGAACGACATTGACACAACGATACAAAGAAAGTTTTCAAGATCGTAAAGGACTTGACCAAACAAGCCAACAACCCAAGGTAAAGTCAGCTTAGGACAAAGGTGGCAACTGTCTCACAGAGGAAGAAGACATCCCAACACGCCGTAAATGTGAGAAGGCTGTAGGCACCGACAACATCCCTGCAGAACTGCTGAAACGTAGTGGAGAACAGCTGTTTTTATCTGAAACATGGTGGAGAACAGCTGTTTTTATCTGAAACATGGTGGAGAACAGCTGTTTTTATCTGAAACATTGTGGAGAACAGCTGTTTATGTCCTAACTGCCATCTGATACATTGTGGAGAGACAGCTGTTTATGCCCTAACTGCCATCTGAAACATGGTGGAGAGACAACTGTAAATGTCCTAACTGCCATCTGAAACATGGTGGAGAGACAGCTGTTTATGCCCTAACTGCCATATAAAAACATGGTGGAGAGACAGCTGTTTATGCCCTAACTGCCAATTGAAACATGGTGGAGAGACAGCTGTTTATCCTAAGTGCCATCTGAAACATTGTGGAGAGACAGCTATATATGTCCTAACTGCCATCTGAAACAAAGGAAACACGATTTCACTCACCGGAGAGTGTTCACTTCATGAAGTCAATCACTAATCGTCGCCCTTCCCAAGAAAGGAAATCTCCAACACTGTCAGAGCGACCACACTATCACTTTGATGAGTCGTGCCTGTGAAGTCTTTTCTTCACTGTCAGAGTGACCACACTATCACTTTGATGAGTCGTGCCTGTGAAGTCTTTTCTTCTTCACTGTGGCACTGCAACCTATATTTCACACACACACACACACACACACACACACACACACACACACACACACACACACACACACACACACACACACACACACACACACACACACACACACACACACACACACACACACACACACACACACACACACACACACACACACACACACACACACACACACACACACACACACACACACACACACACACACACACACACACACACACACACACACATTTAAATCGTCGTTTTCTCCGTAGTGTTACTATGTGGAGAGGCTGACTGTCAAGTCAGTAGTGCGTCGATGGTCAATGTGTATGTGCGATACTTTGGATGACGGTACCAGTGAAATATGTACCAGGAAAAATGATTTGTTATAAAATTGTTGAAGGCTGTGTCGCCGACAAAGACGTAAAACTCCTACAAGAAAATTTATGTGCGCTAATTGTACCACCTCATGTGTGTCGGTGGGCTGGGTTTATTGATGTGAACATTGTAATATCAATACACGGAGAAGTTAGTTAATTTTTGTTTTAGATCAACTACACGTCGAATCGAAGTTTATTGTGTTCTATGGAACTTTGCTGAAATCGTGTTCGCCGGGGATTCAATGGTTTACTGTGCCTTGTGAATCTGCAGTTCTTCTTTCTATGGATTGCTTTGCATTGTGGATCTGCGGTTCTTCTGCTATGGATTAATGTGCTTTGTGAATGTGAATCTGCGGTTCTTCTTCTGATAGTTCAACGTAATTTATTGCTTGCTGTGTGGAGAACATGTTTTTCTTCTTCTTCGTCGTGTTTTTGAAACAGCCGTGCTTATTGTGTGGGGACCTTGGTTATCCTTCTTTACGTTCTTTTAGTGTTGTAGACTGTGGCTTGAGTACTGTGGAACCGAGTGTGTTGACTGTATATGTGAGACACTGTGGACGGCGCCGGCG
Organism: Conus betulinus; assembly: GCA_016801955.1. Lineage (NCBI taxonomy): Eukaryota > Metazoa > Mollusca > Gastropoda > Neogastropoda > Conidae > Conus > Conus betulinus. The sequence continues at coordinate 11,295 of JADBJO010018322.1, read as the reverse complement.
AGATCTGTGAGTGATATCAAGATATGTAATATAAACGCTGATATCTGATAATTGAAGTTCCTATGTATTGATAGCTTGATCTATATGCTATGTAGTGACATATGTTGATTTGTACCAGTTCACATGAATGTATATTTTGATGGTTCAGGCAGCATAATTATAAAGAAAAAAATTAACTCGTGTGTTGCCTGGCTGGCCATGTGCGTATGGTGTGGGTGGTGTGTGTAGGGACTAATTATTACACGCATCCAAACTTTTGAGAACGGGAGTCAGACAGCAAAAAACACGCACCGCACACCATCCGTAACATCTGGTGACCCCGAAGTTGAATTTCATTTTTGCTACTAAATTCAGTATTACCTTAGTGGCAGCATTTGTTTTGTGCCCTTATAATTGCCCCAGTTAAAAAAAGATAGGGTCACGTTCACAGACTTTCCTTTGGAACAATTGAGTTGCGTTGTATTGTTTTTGTTGTATGATTGTGTCTATTTTCTTTCCCGTCTCCAGCGTAACGGGGTATCTCCTTCTGTATAGTTTCTGGAGATACGAGGGCCTAGTTCTAGTTCTCCCTTCTTTGTGGGCTTTATTTTATTATCTTCAGTTACCCCTCTGATTATTTCTGTTTCTGTCTTTACTTGGGGATTGTGTTGCTTCTTCAGCATTCTTAGGGTTCTTTTCTCTTGAATGAGTGAGTGTGTGAGTGGCTGCCCCCTGAACCAGTTTAAAAAATTAGTTAGTTGTTTCATTTGAATGCTTAGTGTGTGAAAAAAAAAAAAAAAATAAAAACAACAACAAATACATTGATTATATTCGTTATTACTCTAATGTCATTGCTTGATTTATACTTGTTGCTGAAAATTTGGCATTGATTACTGATTGTGTTTTTTTTTTTTCTTCCCATATCCCTGAAATCCTGTTTCATTTTTTATCTCTATTTTTCTGTTTGGTTGGGTTTGATAATACTTATACTTTTGTTTTAAGAGTGATTGTCGTTAATGTTTGTTTGAAAAAAAAAAAAAAAATCTCGTTGGAATTCATATATTTAAGTGGACAAGGGTTTCAAACCTTTCTTGCTTGTGATAGCAATTGTTTGTATTTGATCAAATAGTGTGTGTATCGGGCTTGACAGGACAGGACATTGTTTCATATTTTCATAATGGCACAGAAGGCTAAGGAAGAAAAAGTCCTGTTGTGTCCTCTATGGACGAGGACAAAGTTTTCGCTAAATATTTACAACGAGGTAAGGTATGTGGTCTGGAGGGACAGGCTCTGCTGGACTATGTTGACAAATGTATTGCCCAAGACATAGAAAGAGAAGAAAGAATTAGGATTAAAGAATTTCAGTTGAAGGAGGTACACAAATGCAAGAGGAAACAAAAAGAATGCAAGAGGAAGAAACAAAAAGAATGCAAGAAGGAAAAAAAAGAATGCAAGAGGAAAACAAAAAGAATGCAAGAAAGGAAACAAAAAGAATGCAAGAAGAGGAAACAAAAATGCAAGAAGAAAACAAAAAGAATGCATGAGGAAAAAAAAAAGAATGCAAGAGATAGAGGAAACTAAAAGAATACAGTTTCAAGTTACTTCAGCAGCAGAGTGCGGTCTCAGGACAGGACAGTGAGAGTCAGGGTTCTGGTTTTCCCAGGTTTAACGCCCCTCGCCCTACGTTTCCTAAGTTGCCCCCTTTTAAAGAAAGAACTGATGATATAGACAGTTACTTGTTTCGTTTTGAAACCCATGCTCGTTCCTTAGGTTGGTCAGAGGATTTGTGGGTCACATACCTTTCTGCTTTACTTGAGGGTTCCGCTTTAACTCTCTATCACAGTCTCGCTGAAAATAATGTTGTGTCATACGAGCTTTTGAAAGAGAGCTTGCTGAAAAAATTTTCAATGTACCCCAGATGGTTTTCGTAAGCGTTTTCGTGAAGCTAAACCTAGCTCAGATGAACCTTTCGAGACCTTTGCAGTTGAACTTAGGCGTTTGTTTGACCGTTGGGTCTCTTTGTCAAAAAGTGATAAGTCTTTTGAAGGTCTGGTGGATCTTATCTTGCGTGAGCAGTTTTTTTTGGTGTGTCTCTAAGGACTTGGCTACTTTTTTGTGCGAAAAAGATGATGTGAAAACTTTTGATGAAATGATCAAGCAGAGTCATACAGACATGCTCATCCCACTAAGGTGCTTTCTAGGAAAGCCGATGTAAACATTTTTGCTTCTGTTGGGTACAAAACTCCTGGTCAATTTGATAGAAATCCATATCCCGGATCAGTCTGATAGAAGTCCATACTGTGGTCAGTCTGACAGAGGAAACAGATACTCTACTTTTCAAAACAGTGGCCACTACTCTGGTTCCTCAGCTGATCATGAAAGTAACTTTGATGGTAGCTGTTATTGTGGTCATCAGAGCTTTGGTTGTTACTCAGCTGGTCGTGGAAATAACTTTGGCGGTAGCCGTTATCGTGGTCGTGGCGCCCGTCATACCTCTGGCAGTAAGAGTCCCTCAGGAAGTGCTTCTGATCAGTTTGCAAGTGTTGTGTTTTTTTTGTGTAAAAAACAGGGACATGTAGCTGCTAGGTGTCCATGGAAGTCAGGTAGAAACCCTTGTAGAATTTGCACCCTTAGCCACCCAGATGAATGTCCTTTCATGGTTAGTAACTCCACTGTTGTCAAAACTCAGCTGTCAGCATACAGTCCAGTGCTTGTTGCTCTGTTCTTGATTCTTCTTTTGCTTGTCTACCTGCTGGTGAGTTCACAGGCAAATTGCATTTGGAGTCTGGTTCTGTGAATGGCACTTTGAGTTCTGTTCTGCGTGATACTGGTGCTACCATTTGTGGCGTTCGCAAGCGGTTAGTTTCTGACAGTCAGATGTTAGGAACCACAGTGAAGTGTGTTTCTTTTGGTGGTCGTGTGGATGAGTTTCCACTGGCTACAGTTTCAGTCAGTTGTCCTTATTTTGTGGGCGATTTGACTTGTTGTGTCTTGGATAGCTCTGTCGCAGATCTCATTGTGGGTAATGTACCTGGAGTTTCTGTGAGCGGTGAGTTTAGTGATGTATCTGGTGAACCTTTCTCTTTAGCGGCCGTTACCGTTACGAGGGCTAGAGATAAGCATGTTGGGGACAAAAAGCCTTTGTGTCAGATCCCTGATGATCTGAACATTTCCCGTTCTGATCTTGTTCAGAAACAGAAGGATGAGTCATTGAAGTCTTGCTTTCAGTTAGCGTCTTGATGTGTGTGTCTGCTGTGTCTACTTCTGATGTTGTACCTACAGTCGTTCTTTCACAAGGTACTTCAGTGCCTGGGTCAGAGATAGCACCTTTGGCTTGTGAGCAGGAACAGGTTTCTCTTGAGTGTTCTCTCCAGGAGTTGGTCTTTCTGTGATCCCTCTCCGGAGTCTGTTTGTACTGTTCGTAAAGTGGTTTGTACAGTTGGTGTCGTCCAGGACTGTGATGACGCTTTACCCCATTCCTACTTTAACTGTTCCGATGGCGTCTTCTATGCCAGATGAAGATGTTCGTTCTGTACAGTTTGATTGTGCTTTGTCTGACAAAAGTACCAGGGAGTTGCGTGTAACATTTGATGATTTTCAGGACATTTTGACTCCCAAACCAAGTTCTTTCTCAGGTGATTACTATTACAGATCCCTCTTACAACAGATGTCCCTGTTAGAAAGAAATGTTAATCCCCTTTTGTGCGAAAAAGACTGTTGAGAGAGAGACTGGTATCATGTTGGATCTTGGTATCACTGAGCCATCGAATAGTCCGTATGCATCTCCAGTTGTGTTCGTCAGGAAGAAAGATTGTACTTGTCGTTTCTGCGTGATGATTTCAGTCTATTTTTTTTGACTCCTGAGTGTGTTGAAGCTTTGAGAAAGATTCAGGGAATCTTGTCCTCTGCACCTGTGTGTTGTTACCTAGATTGGGTAATCCTTTTGTTCTCAGGACTGATACTAGTTCTGCTGGTTTGGATGCTGTATTGTTCCAGTAGAATGATGATGTTCTTCACCTAGTCGTGTTCGCTAGTCGAAAGTTGCTGAATCGTGAGAAGGCGTACAATACTATTGAGCGGGAATGTTTAGACATTGTCTCTACCCCGTGGGGGTATGGAGAGGCTGACCAAGTGGTCAGTAGATATGTGTTATCTCTACCCTGTTGGGGTATGGAGAGGCTGACCGAGTGGTCAGTAGATATGTGTAGTCTCTACCCTGTGGGTATGGAGAGGCTGTCCGTGAGGTCAGCAACAAGCTAGCATGTCAAAGGGATTCAGAGTTCGTTGGGACGACAACTTGTGTTCTTCTGTTGTGTGGAGGAGTCATGGAAGGATTCCCCATGAACTGCTTCCGTGAGCGGCTTCGTTTTCGTCGAGTCGATGTGTGATTTCTGGGTTTGTGTATTCTGCTGTTTGTTTACTTCTTCTTCAAAAAAACAATTCGGTCATTGTTTTTTTTGTTTGAGGAGGGGGAGTATTGTGACGTCAACGTAAATTATGACGTCAACTTAAAATGACATAGGTATCTACATGACGAAAAAAATAATATTGACGAGAAGAGAGAGCAAGAACTAACGGCCGAGGCTTGGGTGTCCAGCCTATTTTATTTTGTTTAAATCGTCGTTTTCTCCGTAGTGTTACTATGTGGAGAGGCTGACTGTCAAGTCAGTAGTGCGTCGATGGTCAATGTGTATGTGCGATACTTTGGATGACGGTACCAGTGAAATATGTACCAGGAAATGTATTTGTTATAAAATTGTTGTGAAGGCTGTGTCGCCGACAAAGACGTAAAACTCCTACAAGAAAATTTATGTGCGCTAATTGTACCACCTCATGTGTGTCGGTGGGCTGGGTTTATTGATGTGAAACATTGTAATATCATACACGGAGAAGTTAGTTAATTTTTTTTTTTAGATCAACTACACGTCGAATCGAAGTTTATTGTGTTCTATGGAACTTTGCTGAAATCGTGTTCGCCGGGGATTCAATGGTTACTGTGCCTTGTGAATCTGCAGTTCTTCTTCTATGGATTGCTTTGCATTGTGGATCTGCGGTTCTTCTGCTATGGATTAATGTGCTTTGTGAATGAATCTGCGGTTCTTCTTCTGATAGTTCAACGTAATTTATTGTGCTTGCTGTGTGGAGAACATGTTTCTTCTTCTTCGTCGTTTGTGTTTATGAACAGCCGTGCTTATTGTGTGGGGACCTTGGTTATCCTTCTTTACGTTCTTTTAGTGTTGTAGACTGTGGCTTGAGTACTGTGGAACCGAGTGTGTTGACTGTATATGTGAGACACTGTGGACGGCGCCGGCGAGATCTGTGAGTGAGTGATATCAAGATATGTAATATAAACGCTGATATCTGATAATTGAAGTTCCTATGTATTGATAGCTTGATCTATATGCTATGTAGTGACATATGTTGATTTGTAACCATCCGTAACAATTCTATTCCTGTAAAAACTGCATTAATACCGATTTGAATGTACAGCAGTTTAGCATATGTGGTATATAAAACGTTCCAGATGCGCGCATATTTGAACACATGTATGGGTCCAGTTTACCCCTACCCACACCCTTCCCTGTCCCGCAGGCCCAAACTTTCAAAGTCATCTTTGAAACGACGAAGCGAAAAACGTCTCCTTGATGTAAGCACTGACATTTGTATTCCACTCACCCTGAATGTTGAAGATCTTCCTTGTCAACCGTGTTGATGACTGTTTGAAATGGAGTACAGAATTCTTCAATCTAGTCGTCAATACGGTCTGACACGGGAGTGTACATTTGCTCCGGTATGAAGTGGAATGGTTTCACTAGCAGGCAGATGGTCATGATCTTTCTGGTCATGATCTTGCTGGTTATGATCTTGCTGGAAGTGGGGCAGCATTCCAGTACATAATTCCTAGTGTTTTTGTTCACTTAAAACCCCACTGCATGTATATGCTGATTTCCCCCTGTCCTAAGTGCAGTACATGCCTTTCTTCCGCCAGTACCTCACTGTTCTTCCATAGACCCTCTCAGAAGCTGAGAGTACTGGCATTCGTGCAAAGAGGAACAGAAGGAAACAGAGTTCCACCTGATCTGTAAGTCTGTGGTCAGTAGTGTGCTCCGAAGACAGACCTTCACTCCCATATGAGGACCTATCCCGGCGGATGGTCTCCCTGCTTACCTGACCATCTAGCTAACAGGAGAGTCCACCAGTGTACACGAAAGGAAAAGGATGCCAGGCGGACTTGATAAATACCTGAATGCAGACTACACCCCAGCTTTTCAGTGTGGTGTATTTCAGCTGTCATGTACTTTCCAGTTCTTTAGGACCATGTGTCCATGGTGCCAGATCACGAACATCTTCAGTAAGAACGTTCATCACGCTCTGGAACTTCTTTCCCCTCACTTGACCAAAGGACACAGGAACCAATCCTTTGTCGCTGCAGCGGGCTGTCCCCTCGCATTATGATGATACAGCAGGAGATGTATTTGGTTTCTAAACATTCTACATGACATATGGATAGAAAAAGAACACACACACAAAAGATTCAATTAAATGCTTACCATTCCCCACATTGTGCAGAATGGCGACATGCGTATACTGAAGTGTCGTCCTACGCATAGGACGGTGAGCATGGGAGGAGAAGGGTTCACACACATGTATCGCAATGAGTTTGTTGCTATTGTGCAGAAACTTCATGTGTACGTGGTTTAAGTCTCCTGGGTGAGCATGGTAATTTTCAAACTACCCATACCTTTACAGAGCCGGAGTCCAGCATGTCTCTGTTCATCTTCCTGTTAAGTGGCAGGTTTCAGTTTCAGATTTTTTTTCAAGAATTCAAGAAATTGTCACTGCGTTCGGTCTGGTCATACAAAAGGATGTCTCCCACATTCCCCTGTACAGGCTGTCATCGCGCATTCCATGCACACATCGGCTTGATCAACCACCAATGTATTCACAAATTGACCCCGTCCCCCCCCCCCCCCCCCCCCCCCCCCCACTTCCTCCTCCCGCCTTCAATCTGGAAATGACTGAAGTGGTCGACTCGACAGACGAACAATACACACACACACACACACACACACACACACACACATGAACACACCTCAGAGAGCCAGCGCTCGAAACATATCTGTTGATTTTGAAACTTGCTTTTACCATCCTATTTTTAACAGATGTTGCTCCCCAAGGGGTTGAGCATTTTAAGAATTTTATTAGGCATTTTAGTGGTATTCTTGATATACATATATATATATGTGTGTGTGTGTGTGTGTGTGTGTGTGTGTGTGTGTGTGTGTGTGTGTGTGCATTTGGGAAAAAAAAAAACTGCCCATAGAGAACCAGTTCGAATAATCTGTGACCATTTTCACTGTAAAAATAAAATGTGTATACACATGAGTGAAATTTACGGGTGCGTTTCCAAACTGGAAGGCACAGACTGCTACTGAAATAACCATGTTATGTCACCGGTGAAATATTGCAGATGCCATTTGCTCTGCCTCTGTGAAATGTTTGGAGCATGGACGTGCGCTGGACAGCTGTTGCCTGGTTTTCTTTGTCCTTCACGTTACGAGCGACCCAGTGGGCACTATGTTTCCGAACATCAAAATGATCATGGAGAATGACAATGATATTCCCCATAACATGATCATTGTATTTTCCGTTTCATCTGATGAGTAAGGCGCGTTCTGTGTGTGTGAGTGTGTGTGTGTGTGTGTGTGTGTGTGTGTGTGTGTGTGTGTGTGTGTGTGTATGCGTGTGTGTGTGTGTGTGTGTGTGTGTGTGTGTGTGTGTGCTTGCGCGCTTGCGTGCGTGCGTACGTGCGCGTACGTGCGTGCTGCGTTCGTGCGTGAGTGTGTATGTGCGTGTGTGTGTGTTCTCTCTTTGTTGTTTCTTATACAAATGAGCAGCGCTTGTCTTGTCTTTTCCACATAGTGACTCATTAGCACTCTGCGCACATCAAGAGCATATCCCTTTTCCTATTGGAAAGGAGCTTTGGTCACGTTTTAATGCCACAAAATGCGACCATATAGCGAAGCGATGTCGGGATTTGAAGCGGGTCTCGGGAGGAAGGGAGAGGGCAGGGGGGGGGGGGGGGGGTATGAAGGAAGGTAGGGTGGCAGTAACGGACGGGGGTCGAGGGAAAGGAATGCGGTGGGAGAGGGAGTGATGTGATCTTTGAATTTCTGAAAGAAATCAACTTTTTCACCTGATCTAAGATTTGACAGAAGTGTTTTTAGAATGTGTATTTCAAAGAGTTGTGTGAAAGACTTGTTTTTAGTGACTTGTGGGTTGACTTCAATGCGGTAACAGCCCTGATATGGTCGACCCTTTGCGATCGGCTGAGCTATAAGCAACATTACCCTACCGTACTCCAACGATTGAAAAAGCTGAGGCCATGAACCTGCAGCAGCTGCATGAATCAGATCCTGGAGGTTTTGCCCCATGCACTATCCAAGACGCGCAGGACAAAGGACGCATTGGAGGGAGAGCCATGTGGTTTCCTACTAGTTCCAGACGAAAGTGACACGCGGACAAAAGTTTGTTTGAAGTTTTTAAGAGTTCCGGCAATTTATTTAGGATCAGATTAAATTTACGTTCAATTGTGTGTGTGTGTGTGTGTGTGTGGTGTGTGTGTGTGTGTGTGTGTGTGTGTGCATCCGTGCGTGCGTGCGTGCGTGCGTGCGTGCGTGTGTGTGTGTGAGTGTGTGTGTGTGTGTGTGTGTGTGTCTATGTGTGTGTGTGTGTGTGTGTGTGTGTGTGTGTGAGAGAGAGAGAGAGAGAGAGAGAGAGACTTGTACAAGTTTTGTCATATAATTTCCTGTATTAAAGACAAAAGCAATACAAAACCAGTTGCCAGTAAGTAATCCCAAAGAGGTGAGGTAGTCGTTGCGATAACCGTCACCTGCTTTGCAATCTGGACGATTAATTCCTTCTATAAGCAGATGTCAATGGGAAATCTGGTGCTGGACACTTTTTAAAGACACTTCCTGAAGTTATCACTTCCACTGAGTTATATTGCAAAACTGTTTCCATTCCTTCATAACTAAAACATTCCATGAACCAAAATCCTTTTCAACAATGATTGAGGAGGATGCGCTTTTAATTCTATTCTTCATATGTTCATAATTCCAACTTTCTCTTTGTTACTTGTTGCTATCAATTTTGTTCAAATGATTAATTGTGAAATATTTCTTACTCGTTTAGTTCAGACGCAGAGTTTAGATTCTCATCCTTTATAATCAATCATTTTACTCGCAAACTCTTTGATCATTGGTTCTGTAAAGGAAATTATTCAAAACAGCTTCCAATTCTTACGCTCTCGCAGTGTGTTAATATTCACCTGTAATTCGTAAATATGCTTATTCTTCATTGGCATCTCACTGTCATGTGTTCATTGTGCCACTGTTGCAGAGTTCCTAATCCTAATGTCAGTTCCAGTAAAGGAATCTTAAAACATATCACTCCTATCCAGTTCGTTTGTCTCTTGACCAAATGCAGTTTTCAGGTCTCTACCGTAGAAAGAGAAAACTGTGATCAGGTGTCATACAAATAGGCAACTTACCCCTGTTATGGCAAAACGCGCCCTGATCAATATTTCAACTGGTCATCCTTATGTGTGCCTATACAAAGCGTATTTTAAAAAGCCACTGTCGTTCAACCGAATGCCTAAAAACTGCAGGAAAAGTAACATGCTGATAAACCTAACGTAAACTGTATTTTACTTGATTTTCTTTTTTTTCTTTTCCATAGTACACAACCATTAAATGTTTTGTTTTTTTCTACTGTTCCCTTTTGTTTTCTATAACAAATGTTTAAGTCCAAGACTTACAGGAATGCTTGCTGATATGTGGACTTTGCGCGCTGTCTTCTTTTTGCGCGTCTGTAGACTTACATCGAAAACAAAATTCGCCTCTGCAAACAAATGAAAGTAGACAGGTTTTAAAACCAAACTCAAAGTTGGGAGGGGGCAAAGAGTGGATTTTCTTGTGATAGAAATGAAGACACCAAAGCATCTGTGGCTTTACTGTACTTTGTGTCACACTGGATCGGGCTAAAGGTTCTAAGCGATTCGTTTGGCATGGTTCACATTGTATGTGTCCTACTGGCATCAGGAATGTCTATTTTTACAACAACACGTCAGTAATAGTGTTTCGATCTTCTTGAACTCCGTCATATTGTTTCCATTTTCGACGACGTCACAAGAGTCTTGTCTACGCATCATTTGACTGGCTCTCAAGCTTTTTTTTTTTTTTTTTTTTTTTTTTTTTTTTTTTTTTTTTTTTTTAAAGCAGATCCCAGAAAAGTCCAAAATCAAGCTACCTGCCTCAACTTTTTCACCTCTAAACTTGACGGTATTACCCTAGTACAAGGGACACGTAACACGTCCTTGATGAGCGAGTTCTTTCTGTTTCTAACAAGCACTGTATTTACCCAGTTCGCTTGCTCACTTGCTTTCTCTTTGTCAAGTTAGCCGTTCACTAAACTGGTAATCTTCCAACGTCATGAAAGTGTTTCCAAAAGTGATTTCAGTCGTTCCTCTGTGTGTGTTTTTCTTATAGAATTTGTGCCGATCGTCACGTCATGTGGTGGTATTCCTCACTGACTTTATCGATGTTTTTACAAAGTGTACTGATATCGCCAATCAGTGAGCTTTCATTACGGACGCGAAATGGCCCTGTGAAGACGTTATAACATTGAAACATGAAGTTGGTGGAGAAGCGTAGGCGAATACGAAATAGATTTGGCCTGTGTGGTCTGGATTTTTGTGGCATCATGTTTTGAAATTCATGGTGTTGATTTTTGTAGATCACCTTCATTTTCCTGGCTGTGTGTATTCTTCATCCTCCTCCTCTCTCTCTCTCTCTCGACCATTTCCTATAACCTAGTTCTTTCTGTTTTATTCGTTTTCATTTTAGCCAAAGGTTGGAGTCTTGGTCGTTATTGCATCATGTTATACGTGTGATTAATTTTAGTATGTGCTCCTTGGGTTCTAAGTTGTGTGGAAGTTATCTTCTAGGCTAGCGTTGTCACTATCAGCTCATCATTGATTTATTGCTTTCTTACACACACAAAAAGCTGTGGTCCCGTGAACAGCTCGCTGATGTCGTCTTTCTACAATCGACACTGGGCTGACATGGATCCCACGGACAGGTAGAATCATACCACGTTGGTCTGACTTTGATCACAAAGATGGGCAGAATCAGTCATCAGTCATCTTTGTCCCGCTGACAGACAGAATCAATCCACATTGGGCTGACGTGGATCACACAGACAGACAGAATCAATCCACATTGGGCTGACATGGATCACACAGACAGACAGAAT
>JADBJO010018321.1:30000-35596 GCA_016801955.1 Conus betulinus | reverse complement strand
AAAGGAAGGTCAAACTCATAGCCATCCAAAGGCCAGGCAGCAATCTTAGCCATCCAACAGCAGGGAAAAAGTATAGCCATCCACTGACAGTAACAATCATCAGCATCGAAAAGAGACAGTCAACAATCATTAGCCATTCCAGTAGTCAGGCAACAGTCATAAGCCATACAACAGATCGTCAACAAGTAGTAGCATCCCAACTGACGCGTCAACCAAAGACATCAGCCATCAAGAGACACGTCAACAATCTTCATTAGATCCAGTAGACAGTCAATAATCATTAGCCATCAACAGACCGCCACAAGCATTCATACCAATCCAGTAGACAGTCAACAATCATTAGCCATGCCTACAGACCGCCAACAATCATTAGCCATCCAGTAGACAGTCATAATCATTAGCCATCCAGTAGAAAGTCAAAACAGTCATAAGCCATCCAGTAGACAGTCACAGTCATTAACCATCCAACAGGCAATCAACAATCATTAGCCATCCAACAGGCAGCCAACAATCATGAACCATCCAACAGGCAGTCAACAATCATAAGCCATCCAACAGTAGACAGTCAACAATCATCAGCCATCCAACAGTCAACAATCATTAACCATCCAACAGATAGTCAGCAATCATTAGCCATCCAACAGGCAGTCAACAATCATTAGCCATCCACCAGCCAGTCAACAATCAATCAGCCATCCAACAGACAGTCAACGATCCTTATCCATCCACAGACAGTCAACGATCCTTATCCATCCAAACAGACCGTGAACGATCCTTATCCATCCAACAGACAGTCAACGATCCTTATCCATCCAACAGACCCGTGAACGATCCTTATCCATCCAACATGGAAGCAAGAGTTACTGCACTAGCTCGTTTTTACCGTTTTACTCTGCCTGTCTCATTTCGGATTTCCTTTCATACCATTCAAACCAAGTTACCTGTTATTTGTAACGGTTCATTCATGCGTTTCTTTGATTATATTCAAGGTGAAAAAGGCCGTGTCAGTCTTGAATAAACGTCAATTTGTGTTTGTTCATTTTCTCCAGTTGCTGTTGGTAGATGAGTCAGGTACACAGCATAATGGCGGATTTTGAACATTCTTTTTTGGGGGATATGTCCTTGTTTGTTCTGTGTGCTCTGTGTTGTCCTTTTCTGTTTGGCGACTCCGTATTGTAAGAAGTGCTCGTTTTGAGATACGGGCGTGTATCTGTTTTATGACGGGAGCAAGAGTTGCTCTCCTTGTTTGTGATTTACGGTCCTTGTCTTGGTTTCTTCAGTTCATTGATATTCAGTCTTGTTAACTGTGTATGGTCCGTTAATCGGTATACTTCATTGATTTATGTGGTTATTGCCTGTTTTTCTCATGTTCCCTGTAACTGAATCTTAAATAAATGTTAGCGAACCGCCCATAGAAACGTGGACAAACGAGGTCCACAAGACAAAACACGACGCATTTCGACCTCGTAGGGTCTTCTTCAGGTGAGACACAGACAACTAAATTAACGAAAATTCACTTAGCTTTGATTGCTTCAGATCGCTTCAGAGTTCAGCGCAAGGAAGAAGGCGTTGAATCATGAAATCAAGATTTGTTTAGATTTCCGCCTGCAGTGGTCTCGCTTTGCAAATAGATCACTGTAATTGATCGGATGTTCTGTTTGACATGCTGCAGTTTAGTCTTAGTTTCTTGTTTTTGTTTTTTTTTTCTTTTTTAGTGTGTCTTGTTTACCATGATTTCTCGACAGTTCATGTCGTTACTGCATGCAGTTTATTGAATGTTCATCTCTTGTTTAGTGTATACATTTCATTAATTGTTCTCTTTTTTTTTTCACCGTTTGTATTAGTTTATTGAAAGTTTTTATCCTGTGTGCTTTAATTTAGGACTATTGTTTTCTTTATTTACGGTGAGTAATTTATCTTATATTTTTTTTCTCTCTTGTATACTGTAGTTTCTCTGTCTTTGTTGTCTTGCTCTGCGTTGTTCACTGTCTGTTGTGTGTCGTTTGTTTATATGATTATGACTTTTTCTTTCTCTTATTCGTTTACGTCGTTCATTGCATGCCTGTTGTCTTGTTTTAATACTGTTATTTTTCCGTTTTCAGTTGTTCTCTCCACGTGGTTCATTAGCTGTTTCAGTGTTGTTTACTGCAACTTATTGACTGTGGTGTCCCTGTTTACAGTTGTTTTGGTCCTGTTTGTGACAGTTAATAGTCTGTTCGTCTTTTTCGTTCGCGGTAGTTTTGTTGGCTGTCCTTGTTCCACTTACAGAGGTGTTTTTTTTTTTTAATTGTTTTTACCTTGCTTACGGTAGTTCAATAATTGTTCAAGTCCTAGCGAATCAAATTACAGGAATATTCTCGTTTAATTTCTTGACTGTGCTTATCCTTGATAACTGTGACTTATTAAAGATTTTTTTTCTTTGCGTTTTATCTTGTAATTTTGTTGTCCCTATCTGGTGGATTAACAATAGCATTCTTAAAAAAAAATGTGTCAGTGTCCCTCCGCGATCACTTCACTATGAAACTGTTTTTTCACTGCTTATTGTCATTTTATTGACCTTTCTTACTTTGCTTACGACAGTTTATTAACTGTTCTTGCCTTGTTTGCTGTAGTTTATTAATTTCTTGCTTTGTTTTTACAGCAGTTTGTTTACTGTCCTTGCCTCGTTCGCTGTAGTTTATTCATTTTGTGTACTGTCTTTGCCTTGCTTGTGTAGTTTATGAATTTATCATTCTGCCTTGCTTGCTGTAGTTTATTAATTTATCATTCTTGCCTTGTTGTTTTGCTGTAGTTTATTTATTTATCATTCTTGCCTTGTTTGTTGTAGTTACTAATTTATCATTCTTGCCTTTGCTGTAGTTAATTAATTATTCTTGCTAGCGACAGCCCCCATGGACTCGCCGATACCGGTGACCCCAACGGAACCAAACCAAGGCCACAGACGTGGAGAGGACATCGAAATTGAGGTCACCATGACAGCAGGGCATGAAGGGCCACAGAATTTGAGACATTTTTTTTTTTATGCTGATCGATGAGAATGAGGATGATTAAGATGATGCTACGGATTTCCATTTCGGTCTGAGACTACATGACAGGGCTGTACTCTACGCTTCCTTTTTAATATATCCCGGCGTCAACCAGGCCCGAGAGATACAGGCACCTGCAGTGTTGGTCAGAAATTTGAGCAACACTCTCAGAAACGCATCCATTAAGTGGATGAAACTCGACTGTGTGGTCCAAGTCTTCCCAACTGAGTCCGCAGCAAACTCAACTCTGGGTAGGAGCCGGTCGGGGCAGAAAAAACCCACATGACTTCTGATGGGATTCGAAACCACGACCTCCCAGCCGGGAGTCCGCGACGCTAACCACTTCGCCACGGCGGCTGGTACGTACCTCCGCCAGTTAACACGGACAACAAATCACAAGACAAAACACGACGCGTTTTCGACCTCTTAGTTCTTCTTCAGGCAAGATGAACAACATTCAGGACAATGAAAAACAAAGAAGCGAGCCATCACTTCTCTTCCCGAATTCGGCGTAAAATGGACATTCTGTCGGCTGTTCTTGCTCTGTTTTTTTTGTTCTTTTTTTTTTTTTTTTCCTCTTTTTTTTCAAAATCATCATTTTGATGCATCAAATAATCGTCCTTATAATTAAAAAAAAAGTGTGGCAGAAAAACGAAATAGCCTGAGAGACAAACAATAAATCACCGAAGGAATAGAGAAAAAAAAAAGAATACAATTAATCGGAGACGTGTTCGAAATATACAATGAATAGTAGATGCGAAGCCTTTAATCGGTTATAGGGCATGTTGTTGAAAAACTCGTAGGGATGAAAACAACAACATGCACAAAATCAACTTCAAGATATGCGTTACTCATTTGGACAATTCGATTGGTACACAATCTGACAAAAACTAAACAAAGCAGAACATTTCATAGGAACTCTCTAATTAGTTGTGTGAAACACAATTTCTGGACGTTCTAGTCATAAGAAGTAATCAAACAAAAAATCGGAAAAATCACCGGGTAAAAGTGGATCAACAAGTAAATAACTCAAACTAATTTAGACCACGCTATTCATATCACAGGAGAGTTATCTAACGTGGCTTGGTCAGTAGGAAATATCCAGCGTGTACCAATAGACAAAAGGGCGACACAACAAACCTGGGAATTTATCAAGGAATTGCTCTTTGCAGTAATCGAGGGAAATCATTCAGATTAGTTATTGATTTGAGATAAGATTATTTTCTTAAAATCAACGACACACTATATACTCAAAGAACGAGCAAACTTTAGGAAAGGCGACAGAACTCTGGATCCAATGAGAATTCTGAAGACTGTTGTGGACAATGTAATAAGAATTATCAATGCGGGACCAAAACGCTTTAGATGATATATGACTATGTATGTACGTATTACGGTCTTTTGCTTACAGCATACAATCTTGGGATTCACACACAAGATACACACACGCTCGCGCACTTCTCTCTCTCTCCTCTCTCCCCCCCTCTCCCTCCCTCCCCCTCCCCCCCCCCTCTCTCTCTCTCTCTCACACACAACACACACGCACATACATACATACAGAGAGAGAGAGAGAGAGAGAGAGGGAGAGAGAGAGTTTAAGAGAGAGGTAGTTTAAGCTTTCATACATTAAATGGCACGCTTAGCATCACTTACCGTCACCATAGTTTATTAACATAAACTTATCATTTAAGAACTAAATGAAAAATGAAAGAAAAGAGATTTATTGGGGGAGGTAGTGAGAGACACAGAGAGAACAGTTCTTTGATGGAACAAAACTTTGTAGATGTGAATATCTTTTTTTTTTTTTTTTTTTTAAACTTTCCCCCTTTTTTTTTTTTTTTTTTTTTTTTCATTTCAAAGTTTTATGTTTAGTAGGCATGAGAACATTAAATCCCAAAGATGTCAACACATGCATATACGCATACCCACACACACATGCATACACACATACATGACAGGTAAGCGTGAACACTCATTACAATGTGCTTAAGTATATAGTGTCATGTCAGCTTGTAAAAGTATATAATGAAAGGGGAAAGGGAAAAAAAAAAGTGTACACATCAGCCAGTTGGATCTATGGAGGCCTACTTAAAATAAGTTTTTTATAATAGGCCCAGTTGTTTTGGAAGATTTGGTGTTTTTTTAAAGATTATCTTTGCATTGTATTCCTCTATTTTGTATCGATATTTAAGTGATTTATAAAATTTGAGACCACTGGACGAGGTTTTATTTATTTTACATTTATAGATGTACATTTTTGCTAAAAGTAATATAAAATCAATGATATCATCTGTTTTCTCCGTCTCGTTACGTTCCGCTCCAAAACAAAACGAGCATTTCTGTAATTTTCAAATTCAATGATATCTCAGTTTTCCCTAAACAAGATTTCCAAAGCTTTCCAAAAAAATTTTTAAAACGGGGGACCATTTCCATAAGAAGTGATCAATCTGGTGTTCATTCTACTGCGCAAAAAAAGTTGCATGAGTCACAATTACCATCACACCCAAAAAACTATTTTTAAATAGTAGTACATTAGTTGCTAATATTTTTATGTACTAATCCGGAGAAAA
>JADBJO010018321.1:20000-25000 GCA_016801955.1 Conus betulinus | reverse complement strand
CATGCACCTCCTGCCCCCCCCCCCCACACACACACACACACAACACACCGTAAAATTACGTGCAAAAACATAAAAGCACACACACACACACACACACACACACACACACACACACACACCACCACACACACAACACATATACACACCACACACCAGAGGCAGACCTCAGCTCACTTATTGAGCGATACACGTTGTCTCCTCTCTCTCTTTCGCTCTCTCTCTCTCTTCTCTCTCTCTCTCTCTCTCTCTCATCTGGTCCAAAGAAGATCAAGTCTTCAGGCACTGTGTAGGATTCCGAATCGGTCATTGTAGACTGACTGCGGCATCGTGCGTTTAGCAGACTTCACATTGCAGACTTCAGTTCAACACTCATGGGCATGGACCTATCCCCCAAGGACAGAACAACATGGCCTACAGTTCTGTAGCCTCTGCCATCGTCACCAGAGGGGCAATGACCCCAGCCTGAGGACACCCTCTGCAGGAGATCCTCGGTTCACTGAAGAGTCCATTATTTCCCGTTCAATCCAGTTCATGTTGTTCATGGCCCGGTCAACGGCGGGGGGTAAGAGGTGGGGGGGAGCATATCAACACTGTCACCGCGTCAAGATCGATCTCATATTCTTTTTTTTTTTTGAGGACATCAATAGACCAACATCTGTCTTTTTTTCTCTCTGAGCCGGAATTCGCCGGGGCGTTTCGGTACAGGGGGATTTTTTCTCCCGGGAGTTAACATTGGTTCTGACTCCATTTCCATCATACAGTCCTTCGAATGAGACTATAAACCGAGGTTCCCGTGTGTGAACGCATGCATAACATCTTGCACACACATAAAATCCCATCACCAAACATTTCGGAAGAGTAGGCCAGTTTAGCCGTTGGTATGGATGACACGTTACACATGACATGCACCCTGAGTGAGAAATGGAAAGAATGAAGGAAGTAAGGACAATGAGTGATCGATATTGAACGATACTGACTGGATGACACGGGAAACGACTGAATGAAGCGCCAGCTGGCAGCTCTTCAGTCGGCACTACCCAGGTAGGCAGCCCGTTGTGTAAAACGAGTGTTGATTGTAAAGCGCTTAGAGCTTGGTCTCTAGCCGAGAATAGGCGCTATATAAGCATTCATTATTATTATTATTATTTATGCTGATTGATTAGAATGGGGGTGATAAAACGTGATGCTATGGGTTTCCATACCGGTCTGAGACTGCGTGACGGGGCTGTATTCTACGCTTACTTTCATAATATATCCCGGCGTCGACCAGGCCCGAGATATACAGATACCTACAGTGTTGGTCAGGAAATTTGAGCCATAGTCTCAGAGATGCATCCCACGGAGTGGGATGAAATCGACTGTGTCGACTTCCCAGCTGAACCCATATAGCAAATTCAGCTCTGAATACAAGCAGGTCGGGACAGAAAAAATCCCACAAATAAACAGCTTGATGGGAATCGAACCCATGACATCCTCTTCCGGGAGTCCGCAAAGCTAACCACTCACCACGGTGGGCTGGTAACTGACCAATTACTCAAGATTTCCGAAAAAAACGTGCTAACCAAAACTCGAAGTGAAGGACGCTAACACAAAAGGAACAGAACGGCGTTGATCTACTTTGGTGTTGCACGTGAAGCACGGAATTGTCGCTGACCATGTGCAATCCATTCTCCATGTGCTGTTTTGTAATCCGTGGACCGCCGCGATACAGAGAGACAGGGCTGTAGTCCACGCTTATTTTTGTAATATATCCTGATGTCATCCAGGCGCAGGAGTGGTGCAGCGATGTGGTTCACACATTTGTGTTATGTGCCTTCTTTCCAATGGGATATGAGTTGTAGCAGTCAGTATATTTTTTTTCTCATGAAGAAAAAGGATTATTGTTTGTGATCAGAATCAAGATGGCCGCAGTATAGTTTTATGGAGAAGCAGGTACGTAATACCATTGACCTCTGTCCTTTTCCGGGATATTGAATCGGTTCTAGCTGAGCTGAATGACCCAGAATTGATCGTGTTTTCAAAGTCAAATTTTATTTTGCTTGCACGAAATGTCGGTTGGTTTTAAAATGCGTAGCGTTTCCAAAGCGCTTATTCCAGGTCTGTAAACATTCTAAGAAACAATTGTACGTGTATGGAACGCTCAAGAGGATGTGCGCGTGAATGGAAAACAGCTGTAAGGGTATACTTTAGGCTTGAGACATCAACTGGCCCTGGGTTGACCTCGACATCGTTACTTAGCAAGATTCTCCATGCCGAGAACAAATCATTGACCGCACACACAGAAAAAAACCGATATGCACGTGCATGTAAACTTTACACAGCGTGATCTTTACAACGGAATTAAGGTTACATTCTGGATGGTCTGAAATGTATTGGAAAAGAAAAAAAAAGGAGTAACAGAAACTCAAAGAACTTTGAAAAAAATAAATGCAGCTGATCCCTCGTTATTTCGGAAGTTATTCGACACACATATAGAACCAATATATTAACACATGCAGCAGAAATATGAGGGCTCGAAGAAAATCTGCTGATGGAAAAACTCCATACTTTTGCTGTTAAAACGGTTCCTAAATATTCCATTGCATTCATCAAATACAGTGGCATATAGTGATTCTGGAAGATATCCCCTGTACATTCGATCTTTCCGGAAATGCGTTAAATATTGGCTAAAACTTACCCAACTACCTACAAGCAGGTTTGTGTAAACAAGCATATGATACTACATCAGTCTTGAGTTAGGAAAGCAGAACTGGGTTGCTATTGTAAAGCAGGTTTTTGATAGTAAACGGATTTGGTGTAGTATGGCTCAGTCAGGGGGTTGGCGATAAAAGAACATTCATGTTGGAATTTAAAGACCGTCTCATTTCATGTTATAAACAAAACTGACATTCCAGTGTGGAAGATACTATGAAATATTCCTGGTTCTGTTCTTTTTAAAGTATCTTACAACCAGAAAAAACTTCTGACTGTAGTTACTGATAAATGGCTCGCTAGATTGAGAAGTAGGACACTTGGACTGAATGCAAGTAAATAACGGTTTAATCTTGAACGCACCGTAGATGACTTGTGTGTAATGTGTACAGATGGTGTGAGAGAAAATGAAGATCACTTATATTCATTGGACAGCGTGTAATGATGTCAGAGGGAAGTCCAAACTTTTCAAAATTGATGCTACAAAGAATTATCAATTATAACCTTTATAGTTTGTTATCCTCTGACGATATGTTAATATATATCTTCTGGCTAAGTACGTTGCAGTGGCATCTAATGTCAGGAGAAAGAAATGTTCGGGAACAAACTACTAGTGTTTGTTTTTTCCCCTCATGTACCTTACGCAGCTTCACGACCTTAAAACGCGTTCGTTCTCTCTTCATTATCATTAATAATAGCGAAACAGACGTTTATGACTTATGTGGTGCAGTGGAAATGATTTGTTTGAGAGATGTGTGCCTGTTCATGGCGTTTGTATAAAATGATGATGTTATTACGAAAATTACATAGTCATTTTGGGCGATGAGCAAGTACGTAATTTTCCTTTTCTACTACATGGTCTCGAGTCCTAACATTAATATTAACGTCTCTCTCTGTCTCTCTCCTCTCTCCCCCCACCCCTCATTCCCCCCACCCTCTCTCTCCTCTCTCTGTTTCTCTCTCTCTCTCCACCATCTCCTCACTTACAAATCTCTCTCTCTCTCTCTCTCCTCGCCTTCTCTCTCTCCGTCTCCTCTCTCCTCTCTCCTCTCTCCTTTGGTGTAACTCATGCGCATCTTTGTATTCTCACTTACCCTGGTAATCGCAAATTTTGTTCTTATCTCCTCGTTCTCTCTCTCCCCCTCTCCTCTCTTCTCTCTCCCTCTCTCTCTCTCTCAAGTCTCTCCATCTCTCCTCGTCTCTCTCTCCTCTCTCTCCCAAACTCCTCCTTCTCTCTCTCTTCTCCTCCTCTCTCTCTCTCTCTCTCTCCCTCTCCTCTCGTCTCGCACTCATCTCTCCTCTCATCTCTCTCTCTCACTGGCTCTGGTGGTCTCTCATCGCAATTTGCTTTCTCTCCATCCTCTCATCTCTCTCTCCCGTGGCTCTCCTCTCCCGTTCTCTTTTGTCTTCTCCTCTTCTTCAACCCTCTCTCTCCTCTCCATCTCTCCTCCTCTCTCTCTCTACTCCCGTCTCTCTGTCTCTCTCTCCCTCTCTGTGTCTTCCTCTCTGTCTCTCTCTCTGTCTCCATTCTCTTTTCTCCTCTCTCTCCTCGCTCGTTCTCTCTCCCTCTTCCTCTCTTTCTCCCCTCCCCTCCTTTCTTCTTCTCCCTCTTCTCTCTCTCTTTCTCTCTCTCTCTCTGTCCTCTCTTCTTCTTCTCTTCTCTCCCCTCTCTGTCTGTCTCTCTGCTGTCTTCTTTCCGTCCTTTCCTTCTTTCCTCTTCTTTTCCCCTCTCTCTCTCTACCAGTTTTCTTCTGTCTGTCAATCTGTCTGCTTGACTATCTGTCTCTCTGTCTGTCCTTCTTCTTCCTTCCTGTTTGTCTGTCACTCTTTTCTCTCTGTCTGTCTATCCGTCTACTTGTCTATCTGTCTGTCTTCTCTCCTCTGTCTTCCTCTCTCCCCCTCTTCCCCCACCCCCTCTCTTTTCGTCTGCCATTCATCTCTCTCTACCAAGTCTTCCTGGGAGCGATGAGGGCAGAATACAAGCAGAACGGGACCTTACAGGGCCAGGGCCTTGCTCTTTATCAGCCACACTGTGTGTAAACGTGCACAAGGAATTCTTTGTGCTGGTCTGAATGCCACATAGACCTCTTCATATACAGGCCAGTGGCATATTTCACGCTGCACGTATTTTGGACAATAGACGGTGTGTGTGTGTGTGTGTGTGTGTGTGTGTGTGTGTGTGTGTGTGTGTGTGTGTGTGTGTGAGAGAGAGCGAGAGAGAGAGAGAGAGAGAGAGAGAGAGAGAGAGAGAGAGTGAGTGAGTGAGTGAGTGTTCTCTGTAGATTTCTCATTTCTCTGTTTCTGTCTCC
>JADBJO010018321.1:10000-15000 GCA_016801955.1 Conus betulinus | reverse complement strand
CTCTGCCTGCCTGCCTGCCTGCCTGCCTGCCTCTAGCTCTGCCTGCCTGCCTGCCTGCCTGTCTGTCTGTCTGCCTTTAGCTCTGCCTGCCTGCCTGCTGCCTGCCTGCCTGCCTGTCTCTGTCAGAGAAAATAACAGAATAGCTGCGGTAGATCCCAGGGGAATAACTGTCGACAGGGGTTAACTGTAGACCGGGGTGTAACTGTAGACAGGAAGCCGGAACAGGCGGCGTGGGGGACAGTGCCATTCAAGTGGCACTGAAGAGGAAAAAAAAAACAAAAGAAAAAGACAATGAAACAAACAAACACACAAAGAGAAAAGAGAGAGCAGGACATTGTGCGGCCATGCACACACCAGACTGTGGCCAAGGTTGCACAAGGAAGTCTTTGAGCTCCTCTGAGTGCAGTGCCCCAAGGTTTTTCATTCACGTACAGGCCAGTGTCATATTCGGTTAAGGGTGTGTGAGCTACCTACTTGGGGTGGGGGTGGGTGTGTGGGGTGTCTTCGTGAGTTGCCGGGTATTTGCACACGACGTTTTGGAGTACAGATACCAGGTGAACGACCTTCCCAGTCCTGACCAATCAGGAGGAAGTTTACAGGGCGGGGCGAATCGTGTATTCCAACACATCTGTGTACAAAGAAGAGAGAGACGGGGGGGGGGGGGGGGGGGGGGGGGGGGAGAGAAGAGAGAGAGAGACAGAGAGAGGAGAGAGAGAGAGAGAGAGAGAGAGAGAGAGAGAGAGAGAGGAAAAAAAAAGGTTTCAGCAACCCTGACTCTGAGCGAAGCGATTTCGGTCTTTCGAAGCCAGCCAGATGAATACTGCTTTTAACGGCGAGAAGATTTCCGAAAGACAAATCGTAGTAGGACCTTCCTGGGTGAAGAGCACTTGGGGATGGAAGGGTGGGAGTGTGGGGGACGCGGGGCGTGGAGAGAGAGAGAGAGAGAGAGGGGGGGGGGGGGGGGGGGGGGGAGAGCAAGTCTACTATGAAAGAAGTCTCTCTGGTACACAGAGTGAGCGAATTCTTCATACTCGTTTCGGGCGCAGGGAGAGTGGAGCGGGGAGAGAGAGAGAGAGAGAGAGAGCGCAGAGCGAGAAGCCCAGCTGTGTGTACATAACGACAGAGACAGGAGGAGTGGCTTCTGCTTACCTTTCCCGTGTGGTGGCATTGATCACAGATATTGCTATCGATTTTGCTGTATTATTAGGGCCGGGAACGTCGTTGAAGTGTGTTGTTGGAACTGGTGGTCGATGTGTGTGGTGTGTCGTGTGTGGTGTGTGGTGTGGTGGTGGTGGTGGTGTGTGTGTGTGTGTGTGTGTGTGGCGTTCTCTGCGGTGCTTATGATTGATACTTGACACTTTGAATTTTGTGCTTGAAGGTTTGGGGTTTGTTGAGGGAACGGTTTGTAGTTTGTTTTCGATCGCTCGCTCTCTCTCTCTGTCTCTCTCTCTCTCTCTCTCTCTCTCTCTCTCTCTCTCTCTCATAGTGTTTGTCTGTCTGTCTCTCTTCTATCGGTCGGTCTCTGTCTGTCTCTCTCTCTCTCTCTCTCTGTCTCTCTCTCTCTCTCTCTCTCTCCTGTCGGTCTCCTCTCACCCCTCCTCTCTCTCTCCTGTCTCTTCTCTCTCTCTCTCTCTCTTTCCCCCACCCTTCCCCTCCCTCCCCATCTCCTCCCCACCTCTCTCTTCTCTGTCTGTCTGTCTCTGTCTCTCTATCCCTCTCGTCCTTAAAGAAATCATAATGATCTAACCGTGGTGTTTATCTATCAGAAAGAAAGCAGGACGACATTTTGCTTTTTGTACCGCAAAGCCGTGAAGCAGCCAGCACACAGGAGTGGAGAAAATGTGGGAGAAGTTTGGCCTGGGATGGGGATGGGGGTTCTCCGTTCTCTCCCTCCCTTCCTCCCTCGCTTCTTAGTCTTCTTTTCTTCTTTTTCTGGTGCATGGGTAAACCACTGACTTCCGGGAATAGGCCGGAGGACGTCCGGGAAAGACCGGAGGACACTGGCAAAGACCAGAACCAAGGGCTCTGTGGGCTGGCTCCCCACTTCGCCTTCAACATGTGGCTACTAAGTACGAAATGAAAAGATGCTCCCAGGATTCACCGAAAGGGGGAGAGAATGATGAATCCATCGGTGCTCAACCAATCACGACTGCAAATCCCAAACGGACTATGAACATGGACCAAATGGAATATCCATGTGTCTGTGAAAAGCGTTTCGCTACCACCCGTGGCATGAAGATCCACAGAACAAAGATGGGATGTGTGAAGACTCATTGAAGGAGCAGCAGCGCACTGCATCAGGAGATAAGACGTCGGAAGACCAAGGCCAGGATTTGAACGACAGTGTCAAGGACATCCACGCTGTTGGTTCGGATGACAAATTTACACAGGTCCTCGATGCCAGGCGCCTGAAACTCAACCTGCCACGAGCAAACGAAACTGAGGATTGGGAGAAAACTGGAGCAAAAATCGTCCAAAGGCTCGATGCACTGATAGGGAAAAGCACCCTGGAACACAAACTAGCCACATATGGGGACATTGTTTATGCCACATGTAGAGACGCCTATGGAGCAAAAACTACCCAAAGAGAAAACACCTCCAAAGAAATCCAGACGCCAAGAAGAGATGGACAAAGATCAGGGTCCAAAAGAAAAACCTCAAGAAGCAAATGAAGACCGCACTGCCAGCTAAAAAAAACAAGGCCTGGAAAAAACTCTGGAAAGACCTGAAAGCAAAACACAGCGCCCTCAGCAAAGCGGAATCCGCGAGGAAGAGGAAGAGCAAAAAGAAGAAGAAGAAGACCCACGAGCACTTCTTCAGAGACCCCTTCCAGTTTGCCAGAACAATGTTTGAGCAGCCGAAATCTGTGACCCTAAGTGTGGACAAAGGACTTCTTGAGCAGCATCAGAGGAAGACATACTCTGACTCACATAGTAAAGCACCACTCGACATTCAATGTCTGGTGTGGCCAACCAACCTGAGGAACAGTTCAACAACAAGCCATCAACGTTGTCGGAAATCAAGAAGGTGGTCGACAAAAGCCAGAGACAAACCATCACCAGGGCCAAACGAATACCTTACCAGCTGTACAAGAAATGTCCCAGGTGCTGGAGTGGCTCCACAGGCTGCTGCGATCAGCTTGGAGAAACCGGATCCAGTGGATGACGGCAGATGGTATGTACATCCCCAAAGAGCAAAACTCAAGTGACATCAGCCAGTTCAGGCCAATATCACTACAGAAAGTCGAAGGGAAAATCTTCTTCTCTGTCATGGCAGCAAGGCTGACCAAGTACCTCATGGAAAACAAGTACTTGGATGTGTCAGTCCCGAAAGGTGGCATCCCAAGCGTGGCTGGCTGTGTAGAACACGCCACAATGATCTGGGACGCAATCCAAAGAGCAAAAACAGAAAAGAGAGACCTGGACGTAGTGTGGCTTGATCTGGCAAACGCATATGGATCTGTACCCCATGAGATGATACAGCTGGCTCTTGAGATGTACCATGTGCCAAAGAAACATCCGCGACATGCTCAAGAAGTACTTCAAAGGCTTCTCAATGCGGTTCTCTGCCAAGGAGTACACAACAGATTGGATCAACTTGGAAGTGGGCATTGCAATGGGCTGTGCAATTTCATCAATACTGTTCGTGTTGGCAATGGAAGTCATCTTGAAAGCAACAACGCAAGACAAACAGACTTTGGCGATGGATACAAGATGCCCCTCTCAATGCCTTCATGGATGACACTACAGTGATTTCATCCAGAGAAGACGAGACACGTTATGTGCTGGAGAGGCTGGATGACATATTTGCTTCATCCAGAATGAAGTTCAAGCCAAAGAAATCATGGAGTCTCTCACTGAGGAAAGGAAAAGTGGCCCGAATCTGTGGTCTTCAGTGTTGCCAACCAGGCCATTCCGACAGTCACAGAAGAGCCAGTCAAGAGCCTTGGAAAGATGGTATGATGATACCCTGAAAGACACACAAAGAGCAAAAGCCAAACAGGTGTCGGAAGAAGAAACAGGTGGTCGGAAGAAGACTTGGAGACCATTGACCAGTGTGGGCTCCCTGGCAAATACAAGGTCTGGTGTCTGCAGTTCATGCTGATACCCTATGGCCTCTGATGATATACGACATCTGCACCAGCATAGTGGAGGCAATGGAAGCCAAAAACAACAAGTTCACAAGGAAATGCTTGGTGTCCCACCCTGTCTGACTGCCATAGCGCTGTACTGTCGCCAAGCAAAGCTGAAACTACCACTGAAATCCATCCTGGAGGAATACAAAGCAGGGAAGATCAGACTTCAAAGCATGCTGGAGGACTCAGGAGACAAGGTGGTAGAAGCAATCAAGCCCCAGCTGAAGACAGGCAGAAAATGGAAAGTTCAAGAGGCGATGGATTCTGCAAAAGAAATACTCAAGATCAGAGAAATAACAGGACACACACAGACCAACAGACAAGGACTGGGGGTGACCAAAACTGAATGGTGGGTCAAAGGCCAAAGGAAAGCCAAAGGAGACATGATGATTCAGGAGGAGATGAAAAAAAGAAGAAGACCAAAAAAAGACTCCAAGAAGCAGTCCAGCAGAGCCAGCAAGGGCAATGGACAACGTGGGGAGAATGCACTCCAAAGAAGTCTCACTTTGAATGACATTTGGCACATGGCCCCTCTCAGGATCAGCTTCATTCTCAGATCTGCATATGACCTTCTGCCCTCAAATGCAAACCTGGTGAAGTGGGGGGAAAAACAGACGATCCTGCATGCCCCCTCTGCCATGAAAAAACAAACAGTGGAGCATGTCCTAAGCTCATGTAAAGTAGCCCTGGCTCAAGGAAGGTACAGATGGAGGCACAACCAAGTGCTCAAAGAGATTGTACAAGCAGTCTGGGCTAGTACCAACACCACAAAAGGGAAAATCAGGACTCCAAAAGCACCTGCAACATTCTTCACGGCAGGAGGCAGCAAATCATGGCCAAGAACAACAGTGCCACTCGGAACATG
>JADBJO010018321.1:2500-5000 GCA_016801955.1 Conus betulinus | reverse complement strand
TAGTCAGTCAGACTGCAGTTTGGTTTTTACTGCATGTCAGCAGCCCCGGTTCTCTTTACCTGAAGAAGCTCGTCAGAGGAATGAGACTTAGAAGCCAGTAAAGAATGAATGAATCAATTAATGATAAGCTGTCAATTGTATTTTACATCATTTCTCAGTCAGTTCGTTGCCACTGAATTACTTAAGTAGATAGCTCGCTGTTTAGCTAGTTAGATGGTTATGTGGTCGGTTGACCTGTTAATCTGATCATTCCGTTCATTCTTTCACTTACTCCGTCCATACGGTTTTAAGGCTGTACAAGTTATCTTTTCATTCATTCAGTCATTCGCTTGCGTTGTTATTTATTCGTCCATTCGTTCATTCACTCACACACTCAGTCACTCGGCCATTCCCCAAGATTCAAAACGTTTTTTTTTTCCTACATCTTTCATTCATGTATTCGTTCATTCCAGTAAGTCATCCAAATCGCTCACTTAGCCACCCATTCACTGACACGCTTAGTCATTCTGTCGTTCCCCCAAGGTCAAGAGTCTTCAGCTTATCATTAATTGATTCATTCAATCAGTAAGCCGTTCAATTAGTTGGTCGTCCGTTTGTCTGTTTTTTCATTCCCTACCTCACTCATTAAGTCACTCACTAATTTTCTGAGTTTTTGAGGCTTTCAGATGATCTTTTCCTTGATTGATGGATTGAGTTATTCCATATATTTGCCCGTATATTCATGTAATCTTTCGCTTATTCACCCACTCACTCACACATTTACTCACCACTTTTCAGGAGTTAGAGCATTTCAGTGAACTTGTGATTGCTTCATTAATTTCCATTCATTCATTCACTTATTCTCCAATGTTTTAGTCCTTCTATTCATCTCTTTATTTATTTTTTTTTTAAAACTTGTTTATTCGTTGATTCTATCACCATTCGATTGCTCCATAATCAGTCGATCACTCGTTCCCCAAAGTGCCAAATACCTTATGGTGATATTTTCTTTAATTTAGTCTCCCCTTCCTTCTTTACTTCCTTCTTTCCTTCCTTCCTTCCTTCTTCCTCCCTTTCTTTCTCCCTTTCTTCCTTCTTTTCTCTGTTCCTTCGTTCAGTTAGGCAGTCGCTTATCTATTCATTCATTGTGTTCGTATATTCAGCACTCGATTAGTCACACACTTAATTACCATGGTATGAGACCCTCAGCTTATCTCTTCATTCATTCGTTCGTTCGTTCATTCTTTTTTTTTGTTCATCACTCTATAAGTCTCACACTCATTCATCAAGGTAAGAGACCTGTAGGTTACCTTTTCATTCATTCTTTCGTTGCCTCCTTCCTTCATTTTTTTCATCACTCGATTAGTCACTCACTCATTCATCAAGGCGAGCGTCCTTCGGGTTCCTTAGTTCATTCATTCATTCACGTTACATCCATTTATTCATTAATCCACTCACTCACTCACTGACTCATTTCTTCACTCACTCACTCACTCGCTTTTCCAATCAGGCTTTGAGGCCTTCGTGGAGGCCTTGGAGATAACCCAGCAGACGGAGATAGCGCAGAAGCTCCTGGACACGCTGGCGGAGAACGGCAAGGTGACCAACGTCGAAAGCATCGGCAAAATCAAGAACACGGCAGTGGCCACGGACCAGCACAAGTCCAACGCCGAGCCCCAGGACCACGGGGTGCCCTCCACCTCTCGGGCCTCGCCCGGGGTGTACATCGTGAGGCCCCGGCCTGCCGCTGGGTCCCCCTCCGTTTCCTCCTCCAGACTGAGTCGGTAGGTGAGTGGCGACCCTCCTCAGCGGGGTCAGGGTCAGAAGTCACGTTCTGGTTTCTATATATATATATATATATATATATATATATATATATATATATATATAGTGCAGCTCCTTCCAACCACCCCTGCCTTATGCCCTTTTAGCCTTCCACCCCCCCCCCCCCCCCTTGCCCAACGTCCACTCCCCCTCCCCATTTTTTTTTTAAACCGGGGGAGTACAGTTTATCATCGCTGTGTGTGCTGGTGGAAATCTTTATTACGTTTCGACTTTTCGGAAAATAGTAACATAGTGATGACCTCTTCTTTGGCTCTCTCTCTCTATGACTGTGATGTTTCTTTGCAGTGTTTCTTTGTTGTTGTCCAACCGTTTTCCTGCCCTTGTGACCCCTTTGTCTGTCTTTGTTTTGCCTTCATGTCTGTTTTTGTTTTATCTTTACTGTTTGTGGCACGTTTAAGTTTTTTACACACTTTAAAACTTTTTTTTTCCTCATAATTTTGGGGTTGCTGAATACAGCACTACTGTGTCATGCCACTCTTCTTGATGGTCTCGGGATGGTGATTTATTCTGGAAAGACACCCTTTTCTTGTCATGTTGAACTGGAAAATGCTTTCGAAACGCTTCTGTTTAAAACTCTGTGGCGACAACTGGAACCATGACGCTCTGTTTTATCTTATTGTGTTGTAGAAGAGATGTTTGTGATCTTTAACAAGTTATAGTTCGATGTAGCTTGCCA
>JADBJO010018320.1:22500-35597 GCA_016801955.1 Conus betulinus | reverse complement strand
CTCTACCCTTGCTTCCATACAATCCATAATAGATTTTTGTTCAGAATCCAACTTCTTGTTTTTCTCAAGAAGATTGTCTCTTGTCTCTCTAAGCTGGCCGTAAGCCTCTTCCATCTCCACAAGGCTGTTTTGTAGGGATTCGTAGGGTGTGTTCCATCTCCCGCAGCCGCGGTTCTACTTCATGTTCAAAATGTCTTCTTCACAGCGTTGTTCCAACTCCCGCACCAGCGCTTCTGGTTCATATTCTAGAATGTCTTTGCAGTCTACAAAATCATCATCTTCTTCTTGCTCAGTTTTTGGCAGTTCATCCGCTGGTTGGCGAGCAAGAGGAGGAACCCCAGTATTTTCATCGACCTCGAGCGTGTCTAAAGAATGAGAGTATTATCTACTGCGGAAACACCACCACCACCACCACCATCAACTTCTTGTTGATTGTTTTCTTGCGATTGATCTACCGCGGGGTCTTTCAACTGAATCTTCTACATGCTGAAGAGTGTCTAGCGAAAAAAAAAAGAGGGAGAGAAATGTTGCTATCTGCTGCAGGAACAATATCATCTTCTGGTCCACCGATAGTATTCAGGGATAGAGGGGTTTCGAACCGGAGCGTGTCTAAAGAAATAGAGTTATTATCTACTGCGGAAACACTACCACCACCATCATCAGTTTCTTGTTGATTATTTTCTCGCGATGATCTACCGCGGGTCTTTGAAACTGAATCTTGTACATGCTGAAGAGTGTCTAGCGAAAAACAAGAGAGGGAGAGGAGATGTTGCTATCTACTGCAGGAACAGCATCATCTTCTAGTCCACCAGTAGTATTTGGGGATAGAGGGGTCTCTTGCGAGGCAGATGAAGTTATTTTGCGACGTTGCGCGGGAACGGCAATCCGTGGCAATTTGCATACTCTGACAGAGACCGTCGCGTATCCTGCCTATGGTAGCGGAGGTAGACGAATACTTTTTTTTATAGCGCTCCACCTTCCTGCTCCAATTCTCATCCAAAGTGCTTCCCTGTCCTGGGTACTCTCATCAAACCATGTTATGTTGTTGTCTTTTTGCTGGTTAGCCCGAGCATCTTCGCTCTCTCCCCCAATTATTGTACTATCATCATCTTCATCTTCTTCTTCTTCCAATTTAGGCGCAGCTGCATAATATTTTTCATCGTCTAACTCTGGGCTCCCATGTGCCGTTAGTTCATTCTCTAGTACAGTTAACTCGTGCAGAAGATGGTCGGCCTGTCTCATGAGCTGATCTAATACAACCTCTGAATACTCTACGTTTTGTCTTAATACCCGGGTTTTCGTCCTCGTTCCTTTGTAGGTCGTCTTCCACACCTTCTACTACCGAATGCTGAGTTGTAGATTCGTCATCTCCGCTTCTAATGTTCGATTTCTTTGCTCTAACTCGGCATTCTTCTTGCCAAGATTTTCAAGTTGTGCATGTAGATTGTCTATTGTGTTTTTGGATTTCCTGCCTCTGTTCC
This sequence comes from Conus betulinus, assembly GCA_016801955.1. Lineage (NCBI taxonomy): Eukaryota > Metazoa > Mollusca > Gastropoda > Neogastropoda > Conidae > Conus > Conus betulinus. Next base: position 34,116 of record JADBJO010018320.1, on the reverse strand, counting down.
GAAGCCTCATTTCCTCTATTGTCATAAGCTTGTTGCACGCCTAACAAGCGAGTTTGCTCTGCGTTAAGAGCCTCCCTCAACTCTTGAAGCCGGCGCTCGTACTCGTTTTCCTGATTGGTTAGTTTTAGTCGAATGAAGTCGGACTTTTCGCGCCCCTCGGTAACCCTTTTTTCACACTCGGAAAGAGCGGTCTTTGTCGCGTTGTGTTGCCTTCGCTCCTGCTGTAAACTTCTCCGTAAGTCAGAAAGTGTCGTTTTTTGGTCTTTTAGCGCCTCAGTCGAATCCAGAACATCTCCCTGAGATTCTTGAAAGCTGGACTCTAGGATATCTACGTCCGCCTGTAACTGTCGGTTCTTCCTCTCTAATTCATCCTTTTCTGTATTTACTTCAGAGTAAGTCACCCTAAGATTTGCTAATTGCGAGTTTAAGTCACGAATTCTTTGTTCGTAGTCAGAAACAGTGTTTTCATGAGTTGTTTGCTCTTCAGTTAACGTTTCCTCGGACTTGTTCAAGCTTACCTCTAGTCTATCTATTTGTAACTGTAATTGTTCGGTCCTTCGCTCTAATTCCTCATTTTGTGTAGTTAGTTCGGTGACAGTTACTTCCTGGGCTCGTTGCTCCTCAGTTAGCCTATTAACACTCTCTTGGCACGCGGAAAGAGTCTCTGTATGAGTGGTCCTCTCCTCGGCTGATTGTCTTTGTAACTCAGCGGCTTTTTTCTTAGATTCATCCAGGGCCGACCGTAGCGTATTCACTTCCGATTGTAATTTTTCTGTTCTCTTTACCTCTAATTGCTCTTTTTCTCGAGCTAGTTCAGAATAACTCGCCTCGTGCCTTCTCTGCTCGTCAGTTAATTCTGACTCTGGGGCACCATTACTACTACTACTAGCTCTTTGTTGGCACGTAGCATCCTCTCCATGAGTTCTTCGTGCCTCGGTTAACGACTCCTCTAGTTTAGTTATCTCCGATTGTAATTGTCCATTTCTTATCTTTATTGTTCGTTTTGTGACTCTAGGTCATTAACTCTTTGTTGGTACACAGAAATATTCATTGTATAAGTGCTCATTTCTTCAGTTAATAGCCCTTGTAACTTGGCGTTTTTTAATTTCTAATTGCTCTTTTTCTTCAGCTAGTTGGGAACGACTTGCTTGCTGCTCGGTTAATCGTAACTCTAGGTCATTAGCTCTTTGTTGGCACGCAGAAAGACCGGACTGTAATTTCTCCTTTTCTTCATAATAAGTTGCTTCCTGGCTTCTTAATTGCGATTGTAGGCTTTCACGCTCTTGGGTTTAATGTCTTCTCTAAATTGGCGATCTTTTTGTTAAAACCACGATTTGCTTTCGCTGAACCCTTTCTTTCATTAGCAAGAGCTGTTGTATGCTTTTTCCGTTCGTCATCTAATAGTGCATATAACTCAGTCGTTTGCTGCTCCAACACGGCATTCTTTGACCATAATAAATGGACGTTTTCCTGTAAGTCCGAGTTCACTTGAGCGAGAGTCATTTTGGTAAGTGTTTTCTTTTAAACTCTGTAGTTCCGATTGTAAACTCGATTTCTCTTGCGCTAGAGTCTTGTGGGTGGTTTTAAGATTTTCTGCTTCTGACTTCAATGTACCGAGAGCCTCTTGCAGTCTTTTCTTTTCTTCCGTAACTTTTTGGAGAGCCTTTTGCGCCTCCGATAATTGTTCTTTCATCGCGTCATGATTTTTTTGCTCGGTCTCCAAGTCTTCATCTATATTATCTTTTTGCTTTCTTATTTGTTCTTCCTTTCTTTGCAGATCGGATATTCACTTCTCGTATTGTTGGCAGTGGGTATTGTAATTCGCTTGTAGAGTAAACAATTCGTCCTTCGCTCTTTCGGCGGTCGCTCGTTGTTCCTCAAGGTCCTTAGTAGCTTATCGCAGGTTATTGTTAGTTCCGAGCCTTTATCGCACAGACGCTGCCAGTCTTCGCGAAGACTGACCAATTCTTCTGCGGACACGTTAGCACTGATGGTAAGGATTTTTTTGTGCAGCTCGTTAGTATATTCTATAAAGTTGTTTAATTGTTTCCGGTGAATTTTGGTTGGTTTTGCACTATCATCAGCAGTAGCATCAGAAGCAGCAGCAGCAGCAGTAGCATACGTTTTATGGGACCTTTGTGTGATGAGGAATGCTGCTTCTTTTAGCGGTAGGAGATAAGGTTCCCTGTCCTTTATATTCATCACATGATAGCAGTGGTTGGGGCGGCGATTCATTTTGCAGTGTTTTGAAAGCCCTGTTAAAGGCATTAACTAGCTGTTAACGGGTAGTTCCATTGCCGTTATTTTTTGCTCTTGGTGTTGGATACTCGGAGGTAATTGCGACAAGGCTTGCGGCGAACGATCCGCGTTGGGGAAATGTTGTGTTAGAAAGTCATCAGCCATGGCTAAAACGAGTGGTGTATAATAATTGTCTAAAGTAGCTAGTTGGGGAGGAGTCCCGTTATCACCTCTACTGCCTTTAAAAAACCGAAAAACCCGCGAGAGTAAGGTTGTTCTGTCTCGAGGATATAATGTTAAAGAAAATAAACCTTTTCTACAGTGAGGAGTTGGAACGGTGGCTATCGTCCTTCTTTGAGTACATTCTGTATATAAGCGAATTGCTGCGAGTCATCCAAATGTCGTAAATTTAGCCCCCCTGATAATGAAAGCTGCCATCTATAAATATTCAAGACGTGGATGATCTCGGGACGTTTATTTTGCAGGACTCCGTAACCGCAGTTAATAATTAATAAGCCAAAGTACAGCTAAATAATCTTTAACAAGCACATCTAATATGCTGTTTAGCAACTTGGTTATTGTCTCTCCCGGGTTTTTATTAGCTAACGCTTCACTAAGACCGGACCAAGAAAGGTTACCAGCTACAAAGCGATCTGTAAAGATAATATGGAATAAAATGTTCTTCCGACCAGTCTGAGGGAAGGTCTGGCGGAGATGAGGTGATTACCTGTAGCCACAACTTGATAATATTTTTCTGGCTCCTTTTGGCCGACATTTTCTACTTTTTTTTAGTCATTTTCTTCCCTCCTTGGTCAAAGGACTCCTTCCGAGCATTGATACATAGAAAAATAAAGCGTGTGCATAATCAAGACGCGATAAACCCAGTTGCACTTAAGCAGTCTCCGGAATGTAAGAGATAACTTTATGCACAAATATGGCTAGAATAAGCAAAGGACAAGGAGCGGCCGATCGTTGAGTTAATGCTCCCTGGTAAACTCTGGCGAAGGTTCCGTCGATCAGATGCGTCGGTTTCAGTTTTTGAGTCATTAACCACTTGAAAAAGTCGAAGTAAACGAAACTGTTATAATGGCACAGGATGGCTTCGTTGTTGTATTGATCCACGTGCTTCCGTATCACCTCTGGCGTGAAAAAAAGTGTGGCGGAAAAAAAACTGGGAACCTTTTCTACGCAACGTTTATGTAAACGGGTAAAAAGGGGCTTCGGTCATCGTGGAACGATCTTTTTGACGGCCGACGCTGTCTTCTTCCATTTTTGCGAAATAATTTTCGCTTACCATTTTTAAGTCGCATATTATACACCTATCCTCCTTATTTTGACCATACACATTAAGCTGATACATGGCGTTAAACTCGGAGCATGTACTGTCACTACCACCAATACAATATGCATCATGATCAGATGTAACATCATCACCTCCGCAATACACATCGCTATTAAAGGAAACAGTCTGTTAAAACAAAGAGCTTCTTCTTTCCTGGGCTTCTTCTTCTTCTTCTTCTTTTTTCCTCTTCTTTTCTTCTTTTCCTTTCTAAGGATTTTGATCGAAGAAGCGCCGGTGACAAATCTTTGGGATTGAAGAGGCGAGTTAACGTAATAGATTCGGTAGTACACTGACCTTTTAACAACCCCAATCGGTCCAAAGGCTTCTCTTTGATGAGCTGAGTAATGGTCTTGCTACGTCTTGCCGTCTTTAGTTTAAAATCGTTGCAACACGCGTATACTTTATCGCTAGAATAGAGATCCTGTAGAAGTCTAATAACTGGGCCTCCTCTCCCTGCGTCCTCATCTTCTTCTTCTTCTTCTTCTCCTTCGGTGGTTTTCTGTTGCTGAATATAGTATTCTCCTTGCGTTCTCGCCATTTTCCCACCAGATATAATACGATAAAGAGCGTTAATTTTTACTAAATCTTTATGTTGGATCTCCTTTCGGGTTACAAAAAGACTTCTGAGGTATGAAGCGTGTTTCACATAATCTCGCTCTATAGAGTTAACTTGGGACAGTTCGCATCGATTAATATGAAAGTGGTAGTAAACCTGGCAAGAATTATTTTTTCACTAGCTCTTCCATTTCTATTGTCTCCGTCATGGTGGTAGTGATTATTGCTAAAGAGATCTGATCTAAGATCGCTGCTTTCGCTCATCGGGTAGCCGAAAGTGATCCACGAGACCGTCTTGGAAAGGACAGAAGGTATGAGGTCGCAAACCACGCAACGAGTCACTTTCCGGCTCAGTAGGTTTTCTAGGTTTAAAACCGGAATGTAAAACCAAACGGTTATAATAATGTCTGGCGACTCTGTAAAAAGGCGTATGATTTGGGCGAGTTAAAAATCGTTAAAAGGCTATGAAGACAAGGGTCGTTTGGATCTGCTCCACCTCCTTTTCTTTTGCCCCTTCTTAGCATGTTGATACCGTTTGACCCCAGTGGATCAGAGATCCAAACGGTTCTCTTTCAGAAAAGCATTGATTTCGCCGAAATGATCGCTTGTATAAAACGGTGTTCCTTCCAATCACCCGCTCCGTGGTACCGAGCGTCTGCCAGAGGACTGGGATGAACGATTTTAAATATTTTGTGCGGCGAGCTTACAAAGAGGTATTTCTTGTAAAACGACTCCGCGTGCCCTCCCCAAGCCGCCAGAGTGATCGGGTGCGAACTCTGGTCAATGACCTGTTGTAGCGCGGTGGCGATCGCTAACTCCCACATGATGGGTTATTTTCAGGTCATCGTGTGCGAAGAAGCTTGGCCTTCCCGTACGGTCAGAGCTGTGTTGAGCAAAAGCACGCCCTGGTCGCACCAGCCTTCTAAGCAACTGCTCCGGGGAATGTGTTCCCATATGTTTATTTTAACCAAACTCTTAAAAACCGTCTTCAAGGATGGAGTAATTTCTGGCGTCGACAAAGCAATCCCAGTTGCTTTGCCTTTCACGTAATAGGGATCCTGGGCGATGATGACTACTTTTACTTGCTTCGGTTCAGGAGATCTTCACGTGAAGGCGAAGACGAGTTCCTTGGGTGGGAGGATGGATCGCGTTTGGTATTCATAGTGCAGGGCTACGAGAGGGTATCCCGCGGGAACTATGTTATTGTATGCCAGTTTGCTGTTGATGTGAGGCGGTTCTAGGTAGAGGAAGGATTGAAAGACTTTTCTCCACAACGCGCCCCTGATATTATACCGCTCAAATTCTTTTTCAAAATCCTCCCGAGTCCACTTCGAAAGGTTCTCGCGCATTTCCTCGATTCTGGACATTAGATTTGGAGTGAGCGAGATAGCAACGTGTTTCCAACTCTCGTTCGTCCCTTGATAGCGGTCCATTGCCTTTTTTTAGTAAAGGGGCGTGCACGCTATTTAACCTCAATTTTTCCTTCCCGAATTATCTTTTTTCCCCTTCCTTCCGTTCATTCAAAGCCACAAAACAAGTGCTAAATTTCTTCTCACTTTAATAAAGCTTAAATGTGATAATAAAGCTAAAATGTAATTTAAAAAAAAAAGAGAGAGAGAGAGAAAGAGAGAGAGAGAGAAAGTTGTCCAACAATCAGTTTATTTACAAAGTTCCTGGCTCATTTATTCAGTAAATTTGTAAATTTCCTTAGAAAAATAGCCATTTTGTAAAAAACCCGAGTGAAACAGTAAGATTACGTTGAATGTTATCTTACTAGCGACTTCACATTTTCACTACGCTTTGTAAATTCACTGTAACATATATATATATATATATATATATATATATATATATATATATATATATACGTGTGTGTGTGTGTGTGTGTGTGTGTGTGTGTGTGTGTGTGTGGTTTGCCCCTTGGCGATGAGAATACCTCAGAATTATAGACTGTGGAATGTCTCTATCTGATGCCAAGGGAGCACAGACACAATCAGCCTTGCTTCATTGATGAATCTGACCCAGCAGACGAAAGGCATCGAAGCAGACAATATGAATGGTTCCTTCTTCAGTATGACTTACAATAATACTCATACACTGCAAGTGAAGGATTTCATTATTATAATACATTTCCCTGATTTCTCTTTTTTCCCCCATCTTCCCTCTCCTTTGACCCCCCCCCCCCCCCCCTTTCCCCTCACCCCCTTTTTTTTCCTTTTAAATCTTTGTGAAGTCATTGAAATTTATAGATACATGACAGTGAGGTAATGGGCACGATCCAGTCGCGCTCGTTTCCCACGTATATTTCCCCCTTTTTCACTTTTTAAAACATTAATTTACACTCACGGGAAAGTGACACCATCAGCCCTTAACCTCAACTCTGGTCTGAAAATATAGCAGACAAACCAATCATACCATTAAATGCAATGCCTATACACTGTGATCGAACTGTTCATTTATTACTTTGCACACGAGTATGTTTTATATACAATATCCTTACATTTTTCACCATGTTTTCGTTTGGTTTTGTCATAGTTGGATTATCAATATAAATCTGAAACAGGACATCTGTCTTGTCTGTTTAAGTGGTAACAGCGCTCTTCTCAAACATCATACTTTGGGCGAACAAGTGTCAAATGAAATTCTTCTTCCACACTACCATGCAAGGACCATTACATCCATTCTTGGGTCATATCTGAACTCCAGAAAATGTGAGGGTTTAGGAGACTTTCCAGAACTAGATTTAGAGAAATGCTTCCTAACATGTCCCGAGGTATGAATAGATAATTAGAAAAACCAATTTCACGCTTAAACAAAGTAAACGTATACTAGCAAACATTTTTTTTCGAAATAGCGAAACCCTAGTCGCCTTTAACACAGTCAATGAACCGTCTCTTCAATTCTGTAATGTATGCATTTACATTTCATTAAAATTTCCTACCTGCTGTGACTTCCAAACAGTTCCAAAGCTGGATCAGTGCAGTAAGTTTCAGATCATGCAAACCCACATTGCACAGTTTTGTCTATGCAAGTAAAAGAATAAATCATGCGCTTTCTCAGACTATCTGTAACTTTCTGTTAATGGCAACTTTATCCAGTTTCACGCACTTCACAATGATCGCACAGTGGATTACGTCCTATTTCGCCGTAAATCAGATGCCTGGGTGTTCGGATGTGCACAAGCTTCAATGCAGAAAAGTGGACTCTTTAAATACATTCCAGGCCATCACTCATTTCCCAAATTTCTAATCTGCTCGTCAATTAGGGCTGTGTCTGGCTATCGGAAAGTTTAAACCACATCAGCTTTAAGTCACCAAAGGACCCACATTCATTTCAAAATGACTCACTGTCATTTAAGTTATCGCCATTACAAAACACAACGACTTCAGTGACATTCATCCAGGTTGTAAATAAGACAGCACAATCACACAGAATATTCAGTTCTATTCATGAACGTAGAGTAGGGGGCTGAGAATGTATCATATCGTCAAACAAACAAAATGAGCAGTTCAGTCAGGTCAGGGGAAAGCTGTACACACCGTAAACCATGACTGGCCATATGTTCACTGTGGTCATTAATACAGGGAGAAGCACAGGACAACACACATCTCCTTGCCTCAATAACTGGAGGCACAAGAACACATTGTTTTCTGCACCCACGTGTACTCTTGCTTCAACAACTTGCACACTCTTCAATGCTCCAAGGATCGTACAATTCTTACCTGACGTACTTAGCATCACACCGTTTCTTTACACGTACAGCATCAACGCATTATGAAAAACAATTAAAGCGACATAAAGTTTATGAGCCTCTGCAAGTGTTTTTGTATTATTTTGAACAGGGTAAAAAACGTGACCAATAACTCTAAACAAAATCATAAATACCACTCTTCACTTTGTAGCGCACATTTTCTGCCTCGTGGCCTTTTTTTGAAGTGAAGAGATTAAAAACAATACAACCAAGTGATCTCAACTAGACAGATCAAAGAAATGACGTCATAACTCTACTGCACAAGGCCCGACATCAAAATGTGTGATGTCATCCACAAGCTAAGCGAAAAAAAAAAAAACAAAAAAACTGTCATCCCGAGCAACTAGATCAAAGACACGATAACAGGATGGGAACAACTCAAATGTATCTCAGTTGTGGCACTTTCCTGCTATCCAATGCCACTCATGCATATGTGTGTGTGTGTGTGTGTGTGTGTGTGTGTGTGTGTGTGTGTGTGTGTGTGTGCGTGAGCGCGCGCGCGCGCAGGCGTGTGTGTATATGTGTATGTGTGCCTGTGTGTATGTGAGAGAGAGAGAGAGAGAGAGAGAGAGAGAGAGAGGGGGGAGGAGAGGGAGAGAGAGAGAAGGAGAGAAGGAAGGAAATAAGCGCGTGCATAAGGATCTGTGTATGTGTGTACGTACACAAAGGTGAGTATGCAAGTGCGCATAGGTGTGCATGACTGAGCAGTTGCTTTATACATTTAAGTTCCGAGATGTATTTTCCTTTGTGATAATCTCTCCTCGAAGTATTCATCTAATTTTCACTATTAAGTCTCCTTGTCGTCAGTTGCAAGATATATCTGAAGGTAACTACTGTCTTTCAAAAACACAACAATATGCTTCATAAATCACAACGAGAATGAATTCGTAGGATAATGCGGATGTAGCTCTATCCATGACTACTACACATGACGTACCACACCTTTCATATGAAAATATGTATCATTTTTCTAAAAATCAGCAATGTTGTTCATAGATAAATTTAGATTGTCCATGTTCTCAATTGCAAGATATGTTCTCAATTGCAAGATATGTCTTAATGTAACTCGTGTACTTCAAAAACACAACAAACGCTTCATAAATCATACATATATTATACACACGCGCGCACCTGCACGTAAGCACACTTGCTTACGCGTTTACACCCGCGCACACACGCATACTAGCGCACATACGTGTTCATGTGCTCACACTTACGCACACACGCAAAACGCGCACACACGAACACATGCAAAGATGAACACACACACACACACACACACACACACACACACACACACACACACACACACACACACACACAAGCACACATGCAGACGTGCCCAAACGTGCTAGTGCAGACACGCACTCACAGGAGCACATGGACACACACTTGCTAACAAAGGCACACACGCACGGAGACACGCGGACACACGCGCGCACAAGCATGCATTCCGCGCACACGTGCAGAACCTGATCATCTAAGTGAACACGCGGACACGTGCACATACACGCGCACAATTACACAAGCAAACGCACACATACGCTGTAACACGTACGCGCTTGTAGGCACAAGCACACAAGCACATATACTCACACGCGCACTTGCTCACACACATGCACGCGCGTACATGCGCACACACGCACGCGCGTACATGCACACACACGAGCATGCCCGCGCACACGCCAAAACGCACTCGCGCGCGCGCACTCTCTCACGCACGCACACTCTCGCGCAGACGCACATAATCACACATCCACAAACACACACATACACACATTTATACACACAAACACATACACAGGCACCAACAATCGCGTGCACACGTGCACGCACGCACAAACGCGCACATACGTGCTCATACACAAACACACACGAATGCACGCTCACAACCAAACACTTACACACAAAAAGACCTGTACAAAAACACATGCACAAACACACGTCAGCGCGGAAACTCGAACCAACGAGCCCATTCTGTGTTACTGTGTAATGTTCTTCTCGCTGTTGGAGGTACAGTGGAAGGGACTGTTGTTACTGTAATTTGTGAAACAGCAAGTAGCCTAGGTTTTGCTGGAGCTGCATTGAAGAGGTGGAGGGACTTGTGCCTGTTTATTTATTTGGTACCAGTGTCTTCCCTAGAGCCATGGTGCGATTGGAAAACCTGGTGAACACACTGTGTTCTTGTTGAACTGTAACCTGTGTACCTGAAACCTGGTGGGGTGAAGACTTTTTGCTGTGGTTGGGTGCTGTGGACGTGCCGGTCTGCTGGTCTGGGGGATGGCCTTGGTGAAGCTGGACAACCCATCTCAGAGGCGGGCCGGACACGTGTTGGTTCAAGGTACGTTTGGTATAATCCAGTGCAGATATTTTAGTAATCCTATCATATGAACCTGGTTTGCAGTTGGATTGAGCCAGGATACAGGGAACTCATAAAGAAATCCTTATCTTTGTTTGTTGATTTCGGCAGCTGGAGGCCGGAAGCTGTCTGAGGTGTCAGGCTCGCTAAGACCTGAACTCGCTCAGGAGAGACAGACAGACTTACAGACAGATCTGTTCAAACCCCAAGCAGCCTGGAGATCAACTGCTGCATTGTTCGTACTGCATCAACTTGTCCACACTGCAACCACAACTGTCCACACTGCATGTGTGTGTGTGTGTAGGCACAGAGCTGCGAGCATGTGAATTAATGTGCGTGTACCCGCCTCTGTGTGTCTGTGCATGCATGTTTATGTATGTACATTCCGCGCTTGGAGGCGCGTGTGCGAGTGTGTGCGCGCGTTTTTGCGCGCGTTTGGGCACGTGTGTACGCATGTGAGCCCGATTGCTGGCGTCTGCGCTTGAACACATCATGTTCGCACATGGTTGCGCTTGTCCGTTTGTACAGTAGTGTGTACACTTGTGCTCGTTGGTTCGAGAAGTGATTGTGAGTAAGTGATTGGTTGTGAGCGTGCATTCGTGTGTGTGTACTTGTGTATGAGCGCGCACGTGCGCGTTTGTTCGTGCCTATGTATGTGTTTGTGGGTATATGTGTGTGTGTATGCGTTTGTGTTTGTGGATGTGTGATTATGTGCGTTTGCGCGAGAGTGTGCGTGCATGGGAGGGTGCGTGCGCGAGAGCACGCTTTGGTGTGTGCGCGGGCATGCTCGTGTGTGCGCATGTACGCGCGTGCATGTGTATGCGCAACTGCGCGCGCGTGTGAGTATATGTGTGCGGGCTTGTGCCCACAAGCGCGTATGTGTTTAAGCGTATGTGTGTGTTTTTGCTTGTGTAATTGTGGCCGTGTATGCGGACGTGTGGCCGTGTATGCGGGGTTCGCTTAGACGCGTAGATTACGTGCGTGTGGGCGGGAATACACGCTTGTGCGCGCGTGTCTGCGTGTGTTCGTGAGTGTGTGCCTTTGTTAGCACGTGTGCGTCCATGTGCTCCTCTGAATGCGTGTCTGCACTAGCATGTTTGGGCACGTTTGCATGTGTGCTGGTGTGTGTGTGTGTGTGTGTGTGTGTGTGTGTGTGTGTGTGTGTGTGTGTGTGTGTGTGTGCGTGCGTGTGCGTGTTGATGATCACAAATTTTTTCTCAAGTATCAGTCAGAAAATGTAAAGTATCAAAAAAAAAAAAAAAAACAGAAGAAAGGAAAAGTCTCTCCTCGATCAGAGCACATTCCACACTGTTGACATATTTTACCTTGATGGGGATCAAGAGTGTGTGCTTTAGTCAAAGCAAATTCAAG